>JAGFNQ010007167.1:0-134105 GCA_024364735.1 Boesenbergia rotunda | reverse complement strand
TGTCAACATGCACCCGGTCCCAACACCTAAAACTTCTATTTTCGAATTGTGTAGGTTATGATTGAGGGGGAGCATCTATCAACTTGGTTCGTTGATAGTGGATGCTCCAAATACATGACCGGGGATAAATCATTGTTTACCACACTTCAAAAGAAAAGTAGAGGTAATGTTTCATTTGGTAACAATGGTAGTCTTAAGGTCATAGGAATAGGAGACATTCAAATATCCGAATGTCTTAGAATCTCAAATGTCCTTCTAGTCAAGGGGATGAAATTTAATCTCCTAAGTGTGAGTCAATTGTGTGACACGGGTTACACAATTGATTTCCAACTAAGTCAATGTCTAGTTAGATAACATGACATCTTGGACAAGGTACTAGTAGGAATAAGAGTAGACAATATTTATCAAGTTTCATTTAAAAGTGCTACTAATGTTTCTGCTAAGTGTTTCATGTCAAAAGAAGAAGAGTCCATCCTTTGGCACCGGAGGCTAGCACATGTGAACATGAAGAACATCCGGAAGTTGGCCAATAAGGGGTTAGTTCGTGGCTTACCAAGCATCAAGTATGAGAAGGACAAACTTTGTGATGCATGTCAAATGGGTAAGCAAACAAAATCTGCACATAAAGGTAAAAGCGCTGTAAGTACTTCTACTGCATTAGATTTACTTCACATGGATCTATTTGATTGTAGTATTATCATATCATTGAATTGAAGTAGATATTGCTTTGTGATCATTGATGATTTCACTAGATATACATGGACTTACTTTTTGAAATATAAGGACCAAACCTTAGATATTTTCATTTCTTTTTGTAGGAGGGTGAAAATGAAAATCATTAACTATTAAGACAATAGAAGTGATCATGGAGGTGAATTTCAAAATCAAAGGTTTTTGGAATTTTGTCAAGATAGGGGTATAGACATGAGTTCTCAACTCCTAGAACACCACAACAAAATGGTGTTGTAGAGAGGAAGAACCGTGTACTTCAAGAGGCAGCACGAAGCATGCTTAATGAGTACTCACTCCCGAGTTACTTATGGGCTGAAGCTGTAAATACAGCTTGCTATGTGCAAAACTGGGTCCTCATTCATAGGTTTTTAGGGAAGACTCCCCATGAACTTTGGTTTGGGAAACCACCTACGGTTAAACACCTTCGGGTGTTTGGTTGTAAGGTGTTCATTCTAAACACCAAGGATCATCTTGGAAAGTTCACGGCAAAGGCTGATGAAGGATACTAGTCGGGTACTCCCTGGTTAGTAAAGCTATTGAGTCTACAACAAAAGTCTAGACTAGTTGAAGAATCTTCTGATGTTTCTTTGAAGAAATTCCAAAAGTCAATGGTCAACCAGAAGATGAAGTCCAATTCGAACTTAGGAGACTAAGTTTGATTGAAATCCAAATATTGTTGATGGTAATGAATCCGATGACGATGAGCCTAGACAATCCATAGATCAGCCGGATCCTGAGGTTGAACTTGTGTCTAGTGAGCCCATTCACGAAGCACCACCAACACCAAGGCAAACTAGATTAGCTCTAGTCATCCTCAAGACCAAATTGTTGGAGACATCCATCATGGGGTTAGAACTAGATCATTCTTCCGGAATGAGGCTAATGAAGTTGCCCTAATTTCCAAAATTGAACCGAAAAAATTGATGAAGCATTAAATGATCCCGATTGGATTATCGCAATGCAAGATGAATTAGGTTAATTCGAGAGGATTCAAGTTTGGGATTTAGTCCCTAGACCTAAGAAGACCACCATCATTGGAACCAAATGGGTCTTTAAGAACAAATTGAACCATAAGGGAGAAATTATTAGAAACAAGGCACGCTTAGTAGCCAAGGGCTATAGTCAAGTTGAAGGCCTTGATTATGATGAGACTTATGCTCCCGTGGCACGATTAGAGTCCATTCGATTGATGCTTGCATTTGCAGCACATCGTGGCTTCAAATTATATCAAATGGACATCAAATCGGCCTTTCTAAATGGTCTAATAAGAGAAGAGGTTTATGTCGAACAACCACCGGGGTTTGAGAGTTCGAATTTCCAAACCACGTGTTCAAGCTCAAAAAGGCACTTTATGGCCTTAAACAAGCACCCCGGGCTTGGTATGAGCGGTTGTCACATTCCTAATTGAGAAGGGCTTCGTTAGAGGCCAAATAGACCCTACACTATTTCTACGAGAGATGGTGAAATATTTTTGTAGCCCAAGTATATGTCGATGACATAATTTGGCTCAAACAATAGGGCTATTTAAATGAGTTCATTGGACACATGGAGAGTGAGTTTGAAATGAGTTAGTGGGAGAGTTGACTTTCTTCCTTGGACTTGAAATCAAGCAAACTCGCGATGGTATCCATGTGCACCAATCAAATAACACAAGAAATGCTTCGAAAATTCAATATGAGTGATTCAAAAGAGGTAACCACTCCCATGGCCACAAACACAAGATTAGACAATGATGAGAGTGGTAAACCCGTTGATTTGACTCAATATCGAAGCATGATAGGTAGTTTGCTATACCTCACAGCTAGTCGACCGGATATTCTATTTGCTGTGGGTATGTGCGCTAGGTATCAAGTTGTGCCAAGGAATCTCACTTAATCGCTGTTAAGCGAATTTTGAGGTATCTCAAAGGCACAATTGGAGTCGGTCTATGGTACCCCCGTACCGAATCATTTGATTTAATTGGCTATACGGATTCCGACTACGCTGGATGTAAGTTGGACCGGAAGAGCACAAGTGGGGGTTGCCAATTCTTAGGTTCGTCCTTAGTAAGTTGGTCAAGTCGGAAGCAACATTGTGTTGCTCTCTCCACGACCGAGGCAGAATATATCGCCATGGGAGAGAGCGTATCGCAATTGTTGTGGATGATACATACTTTAGAGGACTATGGTTTGAGTTACAAGGGTGTGCAAGTGTTATGTGATAACATTAGCACAATTAACCTAACCAAGAATCCAGTCCATCATTCTAGGACCAAACACATTGAGGTGCGTCACCACTTCATTAGGGATCATGTAGCTAGGGGAGATATTGTACTCTCACATGTAGAGTCCAAATCAAACCTAGCTGACATTTTCACTAAACCACTCCCCGAAAATGAATTTAGTTTCCTAAGACGGGAGTTGGGAATGTGTTGTGCTTCATGAATTCCCAAAATGCATTTAAACCCTTCATGATTATTTTGAAATTGTTGGGAAACAATTGGGTAACTTTGGGGACATCTCACACAAACTATAAGGTTTAACAAAACGTTTTTGTTTGCTAGATATGGGGTGAGATGTTAGGATCAACTAAATTTCTCAAAATGTCAATGCATCCCTTGAGGAATTAAGTTGACGAGATAATAATCACTTCGGTGACCAAGTATGGGGAAAACCATTGCATAACATATGTGTATATGACTCCATGATCATACTTGGACATTCCAATTAAGGCAACTTGATTGGAAACCTAAATTTGATACAAACTTAATTGAAATTGCTTGAATGATTGTTGATTGAGTTTGACTCCATTTGGATGGATCAAAGTGATTGTTGAACCTATAAAGACTTTTGATCCTTGTTCAGGGATCAATTTTAGTCATGAGATCATGTCCAAGTTCGATAAACTTCATCAGATCTCGATTGGAAAAAGTCTGAAAATCTGAAACTGAATGTTTCAGATCGTATCAGGGAGTATCAGGAACCCTGATCGGTCACCGGACCGATCAGGCATAAGGTTGATCGGTCCCCGGACCGATCTGGCTCCATTCTGTAACGATCGATCCACAGACCGATCAGAGGGCATCAGTGACTTTACGAAATTCTGATCAACCTTACTGAGCCAGCCTGGATCGGTCCCCGGACCGATCTGGCACCCTATGGTGATCGGTCCACAGACCGATCAGGGGGTTCACAGTTCCTCTCAAGCTACTGATCGCTTCCTGATGATCAGCCGATCGATCAGGGACAGCCCTGATCGGTCACCCGACCGATCAGGACAGGCCAGTCCGATCAGGCCTGAGCCTGATCGGTCTGGGGACTATCAGATCGAACGGTGATCCGTTCAGGCGCATTAAATCTGGTTGGTGGACCGATCCACCAACCAATTAAATCCTCACAACCTCTCTTCTCGAACCCTAGCGCCGAAAACCTCCCACCTGTGCAATCTTTGTGTCGTGCGAAAGCTCTCCCAGTGCTTTCTTCTCCTCAGAGAGTCTCCGCGCGTGCAGTCCTAAGGAGTTCTTCTGGGCTCTGTTTCTTCCTGCTTCCTGCGACGTTTTCGCTTACGATCTCTACTTGCGCCAGGTTTTCTCCTACGCAAGCTTGTTTTTCCAACCTCCAAGAACTTCACAAATGGCACCTAAGTAAGTGTTTGTCTCAGTTTTCTTTCAAATCAGTTCACAAATTATGTTGTGAGGCTAACCATGTTCTGTGCTGTGATTGCTTGTTTCGTGCCGTGACCCTTGATGTGGTCGTGACCCTTTTTGTTCATTTTATCACCTTATGATCAAATCTCATTTTCGGACTATTATTGTTTTCTTTGATCAAATGTCTTATCTCCTATTCACTGATTGGGTCTTATCTTTTGATCTACCCTTAATCTTGTGTCGTGATTATTTTGGGTTGAATTCTTTCCGTGATCAATTCAATCAATCCAATCTCTAGAAAATCTTCCAAGGGCAAAGAACCCATAGAGGGCAGCGCAAAGGGGAAAGCCCCTTCTTCTTGTACGCCCTCCAGAAGGCCTCAGCCTTCTTTAAGTTCTCATTTTCCTAATGCTGCATGTGAGCAGGCATATCAATCTCGCACCTTCAAGCTACTTCCCTGCCGATCCATTGACGTTCCATTTCTGACTGAGTACTGCCCATCAATCATGGAGATTGTCACCTTTTATAATCTTGGTTTTCTCCTCTCTTTGGAGAGAACTATCAATCATGACCTAGTCTCAGAGTTCTATAACAACCTTCAGTAGGGACCTCAAGGAGGCTTCGAGTTCACCACTCGAGTCGCCAAGAAGAATCTTGATTTTTCTTACGAGATCTTGGAAAAGTATTTGGGTGGTCGACGATCACCAAACTTGTATTCAATCTACCCTGAGCTTCCTGACCCGTTATTGGCACCCTTTGCGGATGTGACTCCAGATGGCATCCATCAGTATTTCTTTGGTCATCCCCGCCCAGACGGTCTCGATGAGCTGGACACTGATTTTCCTACCTTTGCGGCACTTCGTCTCTCTCCTACCAGTTACATCTTATTCAAGATCATCACAAATTGTATCCTACCAATCACTTCTAAGCCCCTATCTGAGATTCAACCCTATCACTACCTGATGCTCTACGGCATGCACTGCCGTTTGGACTTCGACATCATGGAGAGCATCTTCCAGTCTATTTTATCCTATCGCGAGCCGAGTCGTCGCACGGTCTACATGTCGTTTGGTCATGTCATCACCAATTGGCTTATGTCGGTAGGTGTTGATGTCACCAAGGGCAGGACCATGCCCATGGTAAAACAAGACTGCAGACTTGGTCGACGGGCATTCGCCAAGTCTGGCATCATTGTTCGGCCACACGATCAGGCGTTGGTTTGGAAGGATGGTAGGGTGCTTGGTGAGCTACCGAGGGGAGGTCCACAGGTTCAGGCGCCAATCGATGCTGCTGTGGATTACGATGATGAGCCCGAGCCAGATCTGCGCTGGTAGATCTCAGAGCTGGAGCAGACCTTCCAGCCTGATTTTCAGCTACGAGAGACTCATCGCGAGGAGGTCAGGTCACAGTTCTGATCCATCGATAGCAGGCTGACCTCGATCGAGACCGACGTTTTTGGAGTTCGCACTTTATAGCAGACATGGTACGATGAGTGGTGCCGCCATACATTTCCAGGGGATACTCCTTCGGGCGGTGCTGCACCAGGGTCTGCGGATGCCACGATGGATGACCTCATGCACGATGACGACCCTCCCGCTAACGTTTGAGCTTGGATGCCTGCTGCCTTTTCTCATGATTTGTGTACTTGATCGTTTTTGGTCTATGTGACTTTTGGGCTATGTGCCCCATGACTTGCTTATTGTGGTCTTGCACCACACGTATCTGGATTTTGATGCATCTGTCTTGCATTGTGTGATTTCTCTGGATGTTTTATGACTTATTTCTTTTTGACCTTGATGCATGTTTTATCCTACTTTAGTTACTTCTTGTTGATGCTATGATGTACTATCTACATATTTGATCCATAGCTATCTTCATGCTTAAGATGCCATGCTCATATGATACATATGCTTGTTTTGCCATGCCTATATGTTTTTGTCATATGTATTCATATGCTTATCAAAAATCAATCTGTTGTTTTGGGATACCCCTAGGGTTGAGGGGGAGTATAGTTTAAACTTAACAGCCTTTCTAGACCCCTTTTCGGTGTTCGACAAAGGGGGAGAGTGTTGGTTGGTTAAGTTTAGAATGATCATATTGTAGGGGGAGGATTTGGATTCCCCTATGATTCTAAATTTGAGAAAATTGATTGAGAATCCCTAAACATAAAATCGGCTTGTCAAACAACAAAAAGGGGGAGATTGTTGATGCAGTCTGGCCCTGATTGTTATTTTGGTGTTTACACCGATTTTAGTTCAGGTTGATTATGTTGATTATGATGATTATGATTAAGTCCTGGTCGGAGATTAGGCATGGTATGGAAAATCCTAGCTTGGAGGGCTAGGTGTGTGAAAAGTCCTAATTCGGAAGAGGTGGGTGAAAAGTCCTAGCTTGGAGGGCTAGGTCAAAAGTCCTAACTTGGAGGGTTAGGTGCAAATTCCCATCTTGGAGAATTAGGTGAAAAAGTCCTTGCTTGGAGGGTTAGGTCATAGCTTGGAGGGCTAGGTTTGGAATGTCCTAATCCAGAAAAGGTGGGTGAAAAGTCCTAGCTTGGAGGGCTAGGTGAAAAGTCCTAACTTGGAGGGTTAGGTGCAAATTCCCAACTTGGAGGGTTAGGTGAAAAATCCTTAGCTTGGAGGGCTAAGGTGGATGGAACCCTAGCTTGGAGGGCTGGGTTGGAGCCCTAGATCGGTCTGGTGACCGATCAGGGATATTGGCACGCTGCTCCCTTGTGGATCGGTCGGGTGACCGATCCAGCAATGACTGATCGGTCTGGTGACCGATCAGGCAGCAGGTGTTGCCCTGTTGCTTGGCTTCTGATCGGTCTGGTGACCGATCAGGGAGCAAGCAACTTCCTCACTGCCCTACTCCTGATCGGTCTGGTGACCGATCAAGGAGTGAACAGTGAGTTGAGTTCCCCTTTAGATCAGCTTCTGAACGGTCCGGTGACCGATCAGAGACTTAGGATTTGATTTCCGGAATTACTGTTCATCGAACCTGATCGGTCTGGGTGACCGATCAGGAATCATTCTGATCGGTCTGGTGACCAATCAGGCTTCACTCTGATCGGTCCGGTGACCGATCAGGCTTGTGTTGCCATGAGGCTGGGAGTCCCAGCAAAACGGTGGATCGGTCCGGTGACCGACCCACAAATCTCTGGATCGGTTTGGTGACCGATCACTTTAATTCAAACTGTCTGTCAGACGGTCTGATCGCATCTGACCACACCCGATTCTCTACGCTAAGCTTCTGATTCTTGATTTACTAGTTGATATGCTGCTCTAACAGTCTGATTAAGCTGCAGGTGACAGGGGAGGATTCAAACACTCAAGGAGAAGTCAATGGAGGCTTTCCTTGGAGCAGGTTTGTCCGTTTTCCATCTCAGGTTACAACGGCCGGAGCTGCAGACTGGAGCGGCTGACTGGAGCTTGGCTGAGGGAGCTCAGGAAGTCCAGGAAGGGCTCAGTGGTAGCTGGCGTTGGCAGTGAGGCAGCTGGAGGCTGCAGGAGATGTTGTCACCTGATGCTGAGTGGAGAAACAAAAAGGGTGGATGAAGGCTTCGAGGAAGCAGAGTTCGTGAACTAAGTTCTTGTCGCGCCTTGTGTTCTCCACAACGAGCTTGCTGTGTTCCTGAAGTTGTCATCACCTTGAGCAAGCGATTGCATTCTTGAAGCAACCGACCATTACTTGAGCGCTTGAAGGAGAGAACAAGAAGCTTGGAGTCCGACAGCGGGAAGACACGAGGAAGCGTTCTTGCGTGAGATCGCCGCTGGGTGGAGCTCAGGAAAGCTTGCTGTGTTCTTGTCTTTGCTGAGTGCTTGAGTAAGATCTTTCTTGTTGTTTCATTGAGCTTAAACAGTTATCTGTGATTGAAACGCTGTGGAGAGGTTTCTCCACCGAGAAGGAGGTTGCTTTATATCCAGTGCTAACCGGGGCTTGATCTGCCGACGATCAAGGGATCGCCCACCTTAAGGGCACGCCAAGGAGTAGGGGCAAGTTATCCCCGAACCTTGTAAACCCTCCTTGTTAGCGATCTTGCTAGTTGTAGTTTTTTCTCTTCATTTTCTGTTTCTGCATTTTCTATTTTCATACTTCCGCTGTGCTACTAACAAAGTGAAGTGCTGAAATTGAATTTGGGTCAAAGTGAAAGTGATTGACTATATTCACCCCCCTTCTCTAGCCATCCAGGTTCCAACAACAAGCATAGTAGTCGCATGGTTGGGAAGAAGAAGAAATATATTCCCTGCAAAGTAATATATTACTTCCTTTTGACTGCTAGGCTCCAACACTTGTATGCATCTGCTTCAACAGCAGGTCATATGATCTGACATTAAAACCATGTACATGAAGGAGACATAAGGTGTCATCCTTGTGATTCCCCTGCATGGTAATATCTAGATACAACATTTTCTTGCTTTACAATGGAACCACGTAATATGAGACTTAGACTTTCTGCAGATGGATTTCAGTCATTTGGAAGTTGTACATAACAATATTCATCATGGCCAGTTATTTTAACACCATATAACTTACCATCATGGATGTGCATGAAAGATGAATTCATGTTTCTTACTGTGCTAATTCCAGGTCCTTAGAATCCAAAAGGGCAAATAGATGTATTTTTGCTATGGAATGTTGGCTCAGAGACATATGACATCACATGTAAATTAAACTTTATAATGCATGCAACATTGTTATGGACTATTAGTGATTTTCCCGCATAATGTTATTAGGATGGAGCACGGTTGGAAAGTTAGCATGTCTATATTGTATGAGTCGGTCTGATACATTTTCTTTGCCTTGTAGTAGAAAGATTTCTTATTTTGATAATCATCGAAAATTTTTAACTGTTGATCACCGATTCAGAGGAAATAAGAAAATTTTTAAGAGGAATAAAGTAATTAGGAAACTACCCCCAGTTTGGATGTCAGGTGAAGAAATGCTTAATGAAATTGCTATTTATGGATTTCTACTAGTATAATAGGATGGTACTAATGATATCAACAAATACATTGTTAGAGTCAATTAATGTGGTTGGAGGAAAAGAACTATTTATTGGGAGTTTCTATATTAGAAATATTTACTCATTCGACATAATTTAGATGTGATGCATATTGAAAAAAAAATTCTTTAATAACATTATAAATACTGTGTTGAATGCTCATGGGAAAACTAAAGATACAACAAAATCACGTGAAGAATTGAAATAATTAGTAAGTAGGCCTGAGTTGAATCAGAATGAAACAATTGGTAAATATCTCAAGCCATGTTATACATTAGATAAAAGAAGTAAGCAAGTAACGTGTTCTTGGTTGAAAGAAATCAAATTTCCAAATGGATATGTCTAGATGGATATGTCTCGAATATGTCTCGTTGCGTGGATACAAACAGATTAAAAATGGTTGGAATGAAAGTCAAGATTGTCATGTGTTCACGATTGTCGCATGAAGAGCCGTCTGGGATGCCTAACATACTGCTGGATCCCGTTCTATTGTCCAGCATGTCACTGACTTGGTAATTTTTTATTTATGTTACAATAAATTTTTATTTTATTTTTTAGATATTTTTAAACACTATTTTTTTTGTATACAGGCTGTTGAGTTGCAAAGACCTCCGACTAGTTAAGAGGTATTCAATAAAATCGATAAGAAGAAAGTTTGGTCATTTGTCGATCGACGCTCCTTAACGATCAATGTAAGTATATTAACTTTTGTATATTTGTTTTGATATTCTATAGAGATTAATTTAATTCTTTTTTCGCAGGAAGCAATGACCACTAGAGTTGCATAGACGTCTCAACCTGCTATAGAGGGGGAGGGTGTTGTCGATCGATGGCCTGGCTAGAGGGGAGGGTGAATAGCCGATCACCCTCAATGCGCTTGTTCTTCTTGCAAGGTTAGTGGCGTAGTGGAAATATAAACTAAACAATAAGAACAAATGCTAACATAAAACCTTTAACATGGTTTAGAGATGACGATCCTACTCTACGGTTGTCCGTAATGTGGACGATCCTGATCCTTTGATGGATTACTCCTCAAAAATCTCCAGCTATGCTGGCGTAGCTCCTTGTAGGTGGAGAAACCTCATCACAAACTCGTACAAGACTTTTGAGCACAAAGACTACTAATTGAACTTTAACTAAATTGACCTTTAACCAAGACCAATTTCGTCAACCCTAGCCAACCAAATCGAGTTCCCTTAGATAAAGCTCGTGGCTGAACTAGCCGTTACCAGTCGACTGGTTCCAATACCAGTCGACTGATCCAGCCGAATTCGAACGTTACAGCCTAACATTTGAATTTCCAGCAGACACCAATCGACTGCACAGAAGATCAGTCGACTAATTTTTCTATGACCTATACCAATTGACTGATCTCATACCAGTCGACTGACCAAACCCTAAACCTAGGGTTTTCCTTTACGAGTACCATTTAGTTGCGCTCGGACCCTCATGACTCACTTGACTCTTCCTTTGCAACTTTGACTCTTGCATTCAAGCCTTCTTCGCGTTAGCTCTCATCCCTCGGATGCATACAAGCTCGCGGCATGTCTCCATATGTCATCCTTCGCATATGCCTTGAAGTGTGCTTCCCTCGGCTCATCCTTGTTGTCTTGTCCATGACCCCTTGGATGCCTCTCCATCGTTCATCGGACCCAAAGCTGACAGGCTAAGTCTATGTGTATCTTGTAAACTTGCACATTCAAATACACATATCAAATACAAGGGTGAACTTAACTTAAACTCTTTGCCCAAACATCAAAACACATGGTTTCACGGACCATAGATTACCTCAACAAGCTCTCTCTTTTTGATGTTTGATAATACGTTTAAGTTAGGAAAAATAAATAGCAAATCACAATGCTAAGAACATTTAGATTTATGTTGCTAAGGTTACACCCTGAACTTATACTACCAATGCATATGCAATGCAATCCAAACAATGCATGGATCCTATCATAAGGCATCCCCCATACTTAAACTCATCAATGATTTAGGATTTTCATCAACGGACTTTATGAACCTCTCCAGGGCTCCCCCTACACGTGAACTTACTAAAGACTTTTTAAGAACCTATCACAAGACTCTCCCTTTGTCAATACATGAGCAACAATGCTGCCCTTTACCTAAGCTCTCCCTTGAGCTAGGATTTCTTGTAAAGGTACATAAGATTTTCTCAATTAATCTTTAATTCTCTCCCTTTATCATACATCAAAAAGAACTTCAACAATATCATAATTATTGGATTCTTTACCCTCAAATGACCATAAATATTGTGTATTAACTTCCCATAAGATTATACACATGTTTGGCATCATAAGGATACTTTTTGATTTTGCTGAAAATAATTTCAGCATGTATTAGTCGACTGAGATAGTTACCAGTCGACTGATCCCAATCAAAACACAACCTCTAAGAATTATCAGTCGACTATCCTCTGCACCAGTCGACTGATACTCAGAAATCAACCTTTTTGGCATTTTGAACCAAATTTCAGAAATACATAATTAATTCCATAAATCTTTACAAATTCTCAAATTTTATGGAGAGATTTGTGGTACCCGTGTCTACTTGAAAAAAATACATTCAAAAATATATCTATCAGTAATCCCAAGATGGGTACAAAATCCAAAACTATCTAAATGGTTCAATTGAACTTTGACTTAAAGTCCTAGTTTTGGCTTTCTCTTGATGATTCTGCCCATTCCAACTAACAATGCATCCCTATCATTGATTTATATAGCATCTATACATCAAAAATCAAATTATCATGCAATATGATCCAATGTCATATTTTCATGGATGGAACACAATCCCAAAGTGCTAAGTCACTTAGGTTGAGATTCAAATCTATCTCTAAACCCTTTGGCATATTCCATGGTCCATCTAGATCTCCAAGAGATATCCTCCTGAGATCCATTGGCTATGGATCTCATATTAGCTCTTAGAGCTCTCTCTTAAGATCTTAGCCTTAGCCACCTCCCTAGGTGACTTATCTACAATCACAAGGCCACATCGGAATACCTCCGGTGACTCTTGACCTACAAACCTAACTTTCTTAACCTTGGACACCTTATCCTTGGTTAAGTTCTTCTTTCCTTTAACCTTGGACACCTTGTCCTTAGTTAAGGTCTTCTTTCCCTTAAATGACACTCCCTTACCATTTTTGTACTTCTCCTCCTTGTCATATTTATATGTTACCCTAGCATATATCTTTTCTTTGGCATTTAAGGACCTAGATTGGTATCCCAAGCCTAATCTATTGTAAGATGTGTACACTGAAAGACATAAATTTCTTTATATGAACATCTTCATTTTGAAAAGAGAATCACAACTACACTAGGTGCCTATTTATATTAGTACATGCATGAAGTCCAATTACTTTGCATTGTAGATAACATGGTGTGTGGTGTCACACGGAAGATCATGTTATCAGTTCCATGCTTAGTATAAATAGAGGCTCACAACCGAGATGGAATTGGATAACCCATCGAAATGATTGTAGTGTAATTAGGTGTGGTTGGTCTTGACCATAGAATTACACTAGTGTGCTTTGAGTACATTGAGCAGGACCAAAACCAGAGGTTATCCAATTTGTACTGGCTCGATAATTAGATAGGAACTCAGATTTTATTATGGAGTACGATCCCTTAATCCCGATATAATAACAGGCATATATTATTAATTATTATTTCTTTGATTTACCAATAGGCGAGATCTATTCTGTTAGATCGATAGGCCCGGTAAGTTGGGAGATAATATTAATAATATGATGTGATATTGATTATTGATGGAATCTATGTCCTGGTGAGTCGGGTTGATGATGCCCCCTTGATGAGCTCGAAAGGTTCATCGTGCTAAACCCTGTAGGTGGATTTGATCCGGCATGATGATTAGGTCGAGTGGTATTAGTCAAGGACTCAGAGGTTAATTAATTTGAATTGTCAGTAATTTATATTAATTAATGGACATTCGAGATCTTAAACACGGGGGGATGAACGACTCGTAATATGTGGAGCCCATATGAAAATATGGGGGTTGGTGAGGAAGTTCATTTAAGATCCTTTAGTGGAATGTATCTTAATTAATGGATCGGGTTTAGGTCCATTGGTGGGCCAAGATCCAACTCCTCCTCTTGGTCCCTACCTTAGCCCTATGAATACCCATGGAGATCATGATACCAAGAAGAATCCAAGAGTTGATACCCTAAGCCTCTCTCTTCTCCTCTCTCTCTCTCTCTCCTATCCTCCTTAGGTCAAGAACCGGCGGAAGAAGAAGAAGGGATTTCCTCCCTTCGGTTCTTCCTCCTCTCTTCACCAAGCTCGGCGAGTGGCTCACATAGACAAGGTAGAGGAGTCCTCTACCTTTTGTGGTGCTGGGTGAGGGTGAAGGAGGTGCCGGCGGCAAGAAGGAGGCGGCACAACCCTTGCTTGCGGCGGCGGCGCAAGGCTGAGGGAAAGGGAGTTTGCGGGTTGTTTGGGTGAGGAAGGAAGAGAATTCTCTCCTTCTTCATCTTCTTCTCCTTCCTCTCAAGGAGCGAAGCTGGTCCGGTGATCCACAGGGAGCTCCGGCGGGCGGCGGCGCAAAGGGAAAGGAAGAAGGCGCCGGCGCAAGGAAAACCCTAGGGACTAGGGTTTCCTATTTCGGCCAAGGTGAGAAGAAGAGCTCGGTTGGTGGTCTCAGTGATCTCAGTTCTCTGTAGATCGTCGTCCACACGACGTCCGAGAAGGGAGGGACATAAGGTAGAAGACCGCGAGGTGATTAGGAAGGTATATCTCTTCCCCAAGCTCCTTGATTATCCTTATGTTTATTGTGTGTCTTGTTTGATAACCTCGTCATTTCATGTTAGTTAATTTATTATTTTGATATTATATCATGGTGAATAATTTATTAACTGGACCCCGACCACGAACACAAAAGCCGACGATCCACTCGTCACCTTTTCCGTGGTCGAACGGTCAAGCAAATTACAAGGTCGATTTTGGTAATTGGCCGAGTTGTAATTTGGATCGTTCAATATGACACGAGATGGTAGTTGGGAGACGGATCTCCATTCGAATTAATTTTTTAATCCATAGACATGGAGAGGTCTCTCGGAACGACCAAGTATTCGCTTAGGAAACCCGCCAAGCCATACCCAACAATTGGTATCAGAGCTGAGGTTTCTGGCTTTGTGTGTTTAAGGATTAGTTAATTTTTGTATTTTTCATACATTATATTTTGCCGGATGATATGTGGATGTGCGTAGGCTAACTTTGTGTTGTAGGAATGAGATTCCAACTTGTCATGGCCAAATATTTGTTGTGTGATGGTTGTGCAAATTATTGTAATTAATTAATCCTCGGGGTTGACGAGGCTAGGTATTTAATTTTTGTAATTAAATACGGCACATGTTTAGCCGAGCTATTTATTTTACTTTCGATCTAGTTTTCATGAACACTCCTTCGTGGAGTATAGGATCGATGATGTAAATAATTAGCTAGTCATTTCGGCTCGGAGATCCCTCAAGGTAGCTTGCGCAGAAGGAAGGGAGGAGCGGACAAAGTGACGATATGACTGGAGGCGCATTAGAGACCAAGGGCCATAAAAGTTGAAAAATCTAGGATTTTCTATATTTTTCGTATATTGGTTGTGTGGTTGTGCTAGTGAAAATTTCTCGAAATAAATTACTAAGTGGGAGAGGGACCCTAAGGGTCCCACGGCTTCCATTACAATCCGATAAGTGATGCGAACAAGTCTGCGCGTCGGCTCTGAGTGCCTTCCTCCCCATCGGATGGACTTGTTCTGCAGATCACTGGGTCTGAAAAGACTATAGAAAATTGTTAAAGAGCGTGTGTACTTCCCCATCGGAAGGCATATAATCGGAAATAATTTTCTTAGTGTCGTGTAATGGTGCACACTTAGATGCGAATAATAGTATCCTCCCCATCGGAGTCACTACTATTATTTTGCAGAGCCGAAGTGAACCAACTGTTGATCTTACTTGTCAAAAAGTTAGGTTGATAAGATTGTAAGATTGATGGGCAAAACCTCCTCTTATGAATGTAGGGATTCATATACGTCCACACTATCGTGGCATGCGAATTTCTCGGTGTATAGGGGTGTTGGTTGATTTTGAAAATTTATTGTTTTGAGGAATCAATTTATTTTCGATTTCTAAAGAAGTGTATGTTGTGATTCTCAGGTTTTTCATAATGGCCTTTAACCCACTAGCAACCATACTTAAGGAAAATAAACTTATTGGCCCCAAATTACATTGACTGGAAAAGAAACCTAGACGTTGTCCTTACTGCTGAAGAGTACAAATATGTGCTCTTCGAGGTATGTCCTGAAGATGATGGCCCACCTCAATGAGATTCAGGTTCTTGGAGGGCAAATCGACGGGGAAACCCAGGTCGATATAATACTCCAATCTCTGCTTAGGAGTTTTGAGCAGTTCCGGCTCAACTATAACATGAATAAGCATGAGTATATGTTGGGGGAACTCCAGGCAGCAGAGGGGTTCTTTAGTCAGGGTTCGCAGGCCATAGTCACTCAGAAGATTTTTACTTCTGTGCCGAAAGGCAGGAAGAAGAAGAAACAAGGTGAGTCCAAGAAGGCAGCTGCAGAATCGCAGGGACCTTGGGCTGGTGTGAAGAAGCCGAAAGGCAAATGCTTCACAAGCCAGCAGACTGGACATTGAAAGGTGAACTGTCCCCATTGTTAAGAGAAAGGTATATCTTTTTTTTTTGTCGTTGTAACATGTTTAGCGGTGTTATCTACCGGTACCTGGTGTGTAGATACGGATGCCACTAAACATGTCTGCAATTCTTTGTAGGGGTTCTAGGAAACCTAATGACTAGCTGAGGAAGAAATTACCATCTACATGGGATATGCTACGGAGGTGGCGACAATTGCAGTGGGAGTTATTTATTTGTCTATAGATAGGAAAATAATGTTTTTGGTTTTAAGAAGATTGCTTTTATGTACCTAATTTTAGAAAAAACTCTGGTTCAGTTTCTGAAATAATGAATATTCTATTGCTTTTTGTTATGAAAAGTGGAATAGAAAGATTATCTATTTAGGAACATGGATAAGCAATTTAAGCAATTAAAACCAAAGTCTTCCATGATACGAATAGTAGCTAATAGCTCATCATCTAAATAAGAGAAAGGTTCCTTCCAAGATGAACCAAACATGTCTTTGGCATCTAAGACTTGGTCATATTAACCTTAGTAGGATTCAAAGGTCGATAGCCAATGGGCTCTCGGGTTCATTAGTGGTGGGAAATTTCCCAACCTTTGAATCTTGCTTGGAAGGTAAGATGACCAAGAGGTCTTTCAAGGCCAGGGGTATAGAGCCAAAGATATGTTAGAATTGGTTCATTCTGATTTGTGTGGTCCTATGTCTATCCAGGATAGAGGTAGCTTTGAATACTTTGTGAGATGAATATTCAAAGGTATGGATACATTTACTTGATGGCCACAAGTCCGAATCTTTGATTAGTTTAAAGAATTCAAGACTGTTGTGGAGAAACATCAAGGTAAAAGTATCAAGACACTACGATCAGATCGTGGTGTTGGGTACCTCTTGGGAAAGTTTAAGACTTACTTATCAGAGACTGAGATTCAATCCCAATTGACTGCACCCAGTACGCCCCAACAGAATAGTGCAGCAGAGCGAAGGAAAAGGGCTCTTATGGAAATGGTTAGGATAATGATGAGCTGCTCCGAGTTGCCAAATTCGTTCTGGGGATATGCCCTGGAAACGGTAGCGTACATACTTGATACCATCTAGGTCAGTACCTTCTACTCCCACAGAAGTGTGGACTGGGCGAAAGCCTAGTCTAAGACATATTCGGATTTGGGGTAGTCCAACAAATGTGCTGAAGGGAGATACTGATAAGTAGGAATCTCGTACGAAAGTGCGTCTGTTCGTAAGCTATCCTAGAGGAACGAAAGGTGATTCTATAGTCCTAAGGATCAGAGGGTAATCGTTGGCACGAATGCCTGATTCTTAGAAAAGGACTATGTGATGAACCACAAGCCCATGAGTAGACTAGTTCATGAAAAATAAAGAGGGATGTTCCGACCTTAGTGCCAACTGTACAAGAAGATATACCATAAGTTACTGCACCGCGTGTCACAAAAGATACACAGGTGGTGCCTTGTCATAGTGGGAGGGTTGTTAGTTTACCTGAAGGATTCATGTTCTTGGGAGAGTCTTCGGACTCAGTCCCTAGCGACCATGAATCAAGATCCTTGGACCTATGACGAGGAACATTCGATTTGAAGAGATAATCCATTCATATGGATTTATTCAAAGGATGGATGAGATTTGTGTATGTAAGAAATGTGACGAAAACGTAGTGGTATTCTTGTTCATACGTAGAATAAATTTTGTTAGTTGGCAACAATGACAAAGTATTATCAAACGTAAGGGTATGGTTGTCTAAATAGTTGATATGAAGGACTTAGGAAAAGCAGGACACATCCTTGACGATCAAAGTTCTAAGGGATCACCAAAGAAAGATGTTGTGCTTATCCCAAGCTTCATACAAGACATTGTCTTTGTTGGATCGAGAAAAACGATAGAGGGGGGGGTGAATATCGTTAAAATCTTTTCGGATTAAGGAAAGAGAAAATGCAGCAGAAAACACACCAATCACACAAAGAACACAAGTCTTTTACTTGGTTCGGAGTCGTGGTCAGCTCCTACTCCAAGGCCCATGGTCCTTGACCGTTTACTGCGGACAATTCTATAATCGCGCAAAGGTTTACAGATTTTAATACAAGAATATTGTAGTAAATAAAAGAATTACACTTTTCGTTACCGACGCCCTAATGTGGATCGTACTTCGGAGCAGAGGGTCGTCATCGGCGCTGGAATGTCGAGATCGGAGATTGCCGGAGCAGAGCGCTTGAACGAAAAGCTTAGAAGCGTTAGGAAGTTGTGCCCTTGAAGCCTTGGGGTCGAGCCCCTTTTATAGTGCTCCTGGGGGCGCCTGATTCGCTGGGGGCGCTTGACACGTGCCTTCAGATCGGAGAAACTTCATCCGTAGCTCGGTCAGCGCTTATCCCTTTCGAATTGGCCTCTGGAGCTGACTGGGGCGCCTGGGACCTCCTGGGCGCCTAGCTTGACTTGGTCCGCTGGCTTCGTGGCTGATTTTGCTTCGATTACTCTTTGCCTTTGACCTTGGGCGCCTGGGACCTCCCGGGCGCCTAGCCCAATGTGATTTCAAAGCGTTCTTGCTTCTTTACTTGTTTGGCTTTAACCTTGGGCGTCCGGGACCTCCCAGGCGCCTAGCCCAGCTTCTTACCCCCTTCCCTTGGGGCATTCTGAGCTGCAGACACACACTCCTTCGGTCCTGCAACCAAGGTTAGTTCCAAAACAACCAAAGCAAGAATATTAGTCAATATTTAAATTCGTATCTGTCTTGGTTCTGACTTCGGGTCTCCCAAATGGAACCCTAGGTCGAACCGATGCCTAATGTTCCCTCGACGGGGAATGCGTCCTCACCTACTCCTCTCAGGAGAATTTACCTTTTTGCCAACCGGCTCCTCCGGTTGGACTTTTGCCTAGCTTTACTCACTAGGTTTTCGTGCCCAATCCGCGACCAGGTCTTAGTGCCCAATTCCTCGAACCAGGTCTTCAGTGCCTAGCCCTCGGCCAGGACTTAGTGCCCAATTCCTCGAACCAGGTCTTCAGTGCCCAGCCCTCGGCCAGGACTTAGTGCCCAGTCCACGACCAGGACTTATTGCCCAACCTTATGTCAGGACTTAGTTGCCCAGCCCACGGCCAGGACTTATTGCCTAGATTAACTAGGACTTTCCTGCACACTTGAGTAACTTTATTAGATCACAAATAGTACTTATCTTTGAACCCTTTGTCAATATCAAAACAAGGTTCGATATGGTGCTTCCGGCACCAACAGTCTTAACTCGTTTTAGCATGGAAACCTCCAAGAAAAGTTTTGTACTTTTCAGCTATGGAGCTACTCTATCTATGGAGATATGTTTAGATTATCAAAGGAGATAGAGCAGGTAATGGCGGTTCCTTTAGCATCGGCTATAGGAAACCTCATGTATGTGAAAAACGAGTCCGGATAACTGCTTTGCTGTGGGCATGGTGAGCAGATATCAGAGTAACCCAGGTTAAGATAATTGGATTGCAGTAAAAGCTTATATTAGTGCCTGAGAAGGACTAAGGATTATAAGCTGGTTTACCGGGCAGACCAATTCCCTATGGGTTATACGGATACAGACTTCCAGTCAGAAAGGGGCAAAAAAAAGTATTCCTCGGGGTTTTGTGTTTACTTTTAGGAGGTAGAACCATAGTTTGGAATAGTGTCACACAGTGGCTACGTGATGTACTCCACTATGGAAGCTGAGTATATGGCAGCCTCTGAGGCAGCCAGGAAAGCTACATGGTTCTGGAACCTCAAGATGAACTTCGATGTGATTCTTGGTTTGCTCAAAGCTATCACATTTTGTTGTGATAAAATGGTGCAGTTGCAAACTCGAACGAATCACGAGCCCATAAGGCGAGTAAACACATAGAGCGCAAGTACCACCCAGGAGAGGCAAAGCTGTTGTTGCCTAGATTACATCAGATGACAACCTGGGAGATCTTTTCACTGATGCCTTGATAGCGAGAGCTTTAGGCATTTGAAGGATCAGAGAGTCAGATGTATGACATTTTGAGAACAGTAATGTCTTAAAGTATAAGTGGGAGATTGTACATTTTGAGAACAGTAATGTCTTAAAGTATATGAACATCTTCATTTTGAAAAGAGAATCACAACTACACTAGGTGCCTGTTTATATTAGTACATGCATGAAGTCCAATTGCTTTGCATTGTAGATAACATGGTGTGTGGTGTCACACGGAAGATCATGTTATCAGTTCCTTGCATAGTATAAATAGAGGCTCACAATCGAGATGGAATTGGACAACCCATCGGAATGGTTGTAGTGTAATTAGGTGTGGTTGGTCTTGACCATAGAATTACACTAGTGTGCTTTGAGTACATTGAGGAGGACCAAAACCAAAGGTTATCCAATTTGTACTGACTCAATAATTGGATAGTGTTGGTGCCGGAAGCACCATATCGAACCTGGTTTTGATATTGGCAAACGGTTTAAAGTTAAGTATTATTGGTGCTCTAACGATGTTACTCAAGTGTGCAGGAAAAGTCCTAGGAACACTAGGCACGAAGTCCTAGTTCTATGATTTGGGCACTAAGTCCTGGCCACGGGCTGGGCAACTAAGTCCTGACATAAGATTGGGCAATAAGTCTTGGTCGTGGACTAGGCACTAAGACCTGGCCGAGGGCTGGGCACCGAAGACCTGGTGAGTAAAGCTGGACACAAAGACCTGGTCAAGGACTGGGCACTGAAGACCTGGTGAGTAAAGCTGGGCACTAAGTCTTGGTCACGGACTGGACATGAAGACCTGGTGAGTAAAGCTGGGCACTAAGTCCTGGTCACGGATTGGGCATGAAGACCTGGTGAGTAAAGTTGGGGCAAAAGTCCAACTGGAGGAGCCGGTTGGCAAAAAGGTAAATTCTCCCGAGAGGAGTAGGTGAGGACGCGTTCCCCGTAGGAGGGAACATTAGGCGTCGGTTCGACCTAGGGTTCCATTTGGGAGACCCGAAGTCAGAACCAAGATAGCTTAGGCTGTAAACAATGTTTAATATATCATGCATATTTGCTTCTTGTGTTTGGAACTAACCCTGGTTGCAGGAAATGAAGGAACTATGTTTCTGCAGCTCAGGCGCCTCATTGGAAGGAGGCGCCTCACTGGGCTAGGCTCCTGTGTGGATAGAGGCGCCCAGTGCAAGGCCAAAACCAAGCCATCGAAGCAAACTGTCATGAAAGCCTTTGGACCAAGTCAAGCTAGGCGCCTGTGTTAACACTGGTGCCCAGTCAGCTCAGGCGCCCCAGTTGAAGGGATAAGCGTTGGCCGAGTCTGCGGATAGGAGTTCTCGAAGAAGAGGCCACATGTAGGCGCCCTCTTCAACACAGGCGCCCTGGTGACCAGTATAAATAGGGGTTCACCCCCAAGGCTTCAAAACAACTCGAACATCTCGCTCTCAACACTTTCGTTCAAGCGCTACGCTCCAACACGCTCCGCACTCGCGATTCAAGCGCCGACGACGACCCGCTGCTCCGAACTTCCAACCACTCCGGTCGTCGGTAAAAGTTTATTTTTGTAAAGTGTCGTAATTTCATTTTCAATTCTATATGTTGTACTCCAACTTGTAATCATTTTTACGAATATAGAATTGCCTATCGTAAACGGTCAAGGACCGTGGGCCTTGGAGTAGGAGCCGACTGCGACTCCGAACCAAGTAAAAAGAAAGATTGTAAGCGATTGTTTTTGTGTTTTCCGCTGCGTAATTTCTCTTAATCATCCGAAAATATTTGGTCGATATTCACCCCCCCTCTTTCGATTTACTCCAATCCAACAAGTGGTATCAGAGCGGGTGACTCAAACTTGGTTCAACCACCAATTGAGTATTTTTTTTTGGATTATTCACTTTTTATTTCAAATAAAATTTTTTGCTTTCTTATTTTTTCACCATAAGTCAGAATCGATATAACGATCAATTTTTAAAAATTTGTCATAATTTTTTTAAAAACATTCTTCTCGAAATTCGTGCTACCTTAATTCGAGTAAAATTTTTTTCTCAACATTGAATTCCTATTTTCTTTCACCAATAATCAGAATTGATAAAGCCAACATTTTCAAAAACTTGACATAAATTTTTTTTTTTATTTTATTATTATTTTACCTCAAAATTCGTACAATACCTTTTGAGCTAGTTTTTTTTCTCTCTCCTGCACTACTAATCCAAGACCAAGTCTTGGTACATTTTTGTTATTTCTTTTGTGTACGATGTTTATGTTGGTGTCGGAAGCACCATATCGAACCTGGTTTTGATATTGGCAAAGGGT
Source organism: Boesenbergia rotunda (assembly GCA_024364735.1). Taxonomy (NCBI): domain Eukaryota; kingdom Viridiplantae; phylum Streptophyta; class Magnoliopsida; order Zingiberales; family Zingiberaceae; genus Boesenbergia; species Boesenbergia rotunda. Next base: position 111,811 of record JAGFNQ010007167.1, on the reverse strand, counting down.
TCAAAGTTAAGTATTATTGGTGCTCTAACGATGTTACTCAAGTGTGCAGGAAAAGTCCTAGGTACACTAGGCACGAAGTCTTGGTTCTAAGAATTGGGCACTAAGTCCTGGCCGTGGGCTGGACAACTAAGACTTGGTGAGTAAAGCTCGGCACTAAGTCCTGGCCGAGGGCTGGGCACCGAAGACCTGGTGAGTAAAGCTGGGCACTAAGTCCTAGCCGAGGGCTGGGCACCGAAGACCTGGTGAGTAAAGCTGGGCACTAAGTCCTAGCCGAGGGCTGGGCACCGAAGACTTGGTGAGTAAAGCTGGGCACTAAGTCCTGGCCGAGGGCTGGGCACTAAGTCCTGGTCATGGACTAGGCACGAAGACGTGATCCGGGGGATTGGGCAAAATTCCAACCGGAGGAGCCGATTGACAAACAGGTAAATTCTCCCGAGAGGAGTAGGTGAGGACGCGTTCCCCGTAGGAGGGAACATTAGGCGTCGGTTAGACCTAGGGTTCCATTTGGGAGACCCAAAGTCAGAACTAAGATATCGTAGGCTGTAAATAATGTCTAACATATCATATATATTTGCTTCTTGTGTTTTGGAACTAACCCTGGTTGCAGGAAATGAAGGGACGATGTTTCTGCAGCTCAGGCGCCTCATTGGAAGGAGGCGCCTCACTGGGCTAGGCGCCTGTATGGATACAGGCGCCCCAGTGCAAGGCCAAACTAAGACCATCGAAGCAAACTGCCACGAAAGCCTTTGGACCAAGTCAAGCTAGGCGCTTGTGTTAACACAGGCGCCCCAGTCAGCTCAGGCGCCTCAAAGAAGAGGATAAGCGCTGACCAAGCCTGCGGATTGGAGTTCGCGCAGGAGAGACCACGTGTAGGCGCCCCCTTCATCACAGGCGCCCAGTCGAACACTATAAAAGGGGGTTCACCCCCAAGGCTTCAACACAACTTGTAAATCTCGCTTTCAACACTTTCGCTCAAGCGCTACGCTCCGGCACGCTCTGCACTCAGGATTCAAGCGCCGACGATGACCCGCTGCTCCGAAATTCCATCCACTCCGGTCGTTGGTAAAAGTTGTCATTTCTTAAGTGTTGTAATTCTCTTTTTCGATTCTATATCTGTGTAACGACCCGGAAAATTTTTTCAATATTTTCTTTAAATATTGATCATGCCTAGATAGATTCTCGAGAAACATAGAGATACTAGTATGAAACTTAGCATGATTATCCATGATTTTCCATATAGATTAAGAAGCTAAGTAATAATGGGCCTTATATGGGCCCTTCTAATACCCTGGCCATTAAGGGACCTTAGGTAAAATTTTTTATCATGAATGGAAATGGATTTAAATTAGAAATATTAACATAAACCTTAGTGGGTTCTTATATGGGCCATGGCAAAAATAATTATAAAAGAATAAAAAGAAATGCATGCACTAAGGATTGAACCTTGGACCTAGTGTATCACCATGCATGTACTAACCAATTCACCTAGCAAGGGAGTGCTAGTGGAAAAGCACGAGGATTTTAGTTAAAGGCTTAAGGAAGTGAAGAATCATCAAGAGAAGAGGCACCATGCCCCTTCACTTGCCCCTTCATATGGTATAAAAGAGAGGGGAAGGGAAGAGACAACTTAGCACTTAAGTCTTTGTTTCGTCTTCCACCAAAGCTCTCTCTTTTCCTCTCCTTCCTCCTTCTAGCCGAAACCCACAAAGGGGTTTCTCCTTTGGAAAAGCTTCCCATGAAGGTTTCTTCTTCAAGATCTAAGGGCTTCCTACAAGGCTACAAGGGCTAGGGGTGGTCTAAGATCAAGGAGGTTTTCTTTTGCTTCTCTAATCAAGGTTATAACCAAGATAAACCAAGGTAAGACCCCCTCACCTATGGTATAATAGTTTTCAAGTTGTTTTCATGATATAAGAATTTGTTTGGGACTATATGTTGAGAAAACTAGGGTTAGGGCTTTCAAGGGTTTCGGTCAAAGCATGGTTTTTAGGTTTAGGATGATGTTAAAACTTCACTAATGTTTCCCAATATTTTCTCATGATAAATAAATGATGAATGGTGAGTTATATGAATTTTCTATGGACTTGTGACTTCCCAAGGGTTTCGGCCACCACCCCTATTCCATGGTTGGAATTTGATCTAACCCTTCAAGCATGTTTATTTTGTTCCCCTATGACATAATGGATATTAATTGTGTTTTATATGAATTTTTCCATGGACTTATGGCCCTTTAGGGTTTCGGCCAAGAGCTATTCTAGGGCTAAGGTATTATGGTTAGCTTCAACTATGGGGTCTAATGGCTCCCTATGGCATTGTATGTAACGTATGGACTTTCTTTTACTCATGGAACCTTTCATGTTGATTGAATAATGGAGCCTCCTCCTATTGAACTTTCGGCCAAGTCCATGATCTAGGGTTTGGGTTGGGTTAAGGTCTCAAGGATTCTTATTTATAATTTACTATGATGTATGTACATGTTTAAGCATGTTGTAAAAAATTTTATGTTACCTAAAACCCTAGCATTATGTGTTATGTATCATGACTTTGTATATTTAGGTTATGTGCTATGTTTATTCATGAATGTTTTAGACCATATACCATGAACATATGTATTTGATGTAGGCTTCATGTTATATAGATATATGGTTATGAAGGTCTATGCATGTTCTATGATGAATGCCATGAACCTAAGTAATGTTGAATGCCATGAACCTAAGTAGTATGTATCATGTTCATATGAATCTTACCCTGTTAGTGATATGAGAGAAGTGTCCTAAGGTAATCGCCTTACGATTGTAAACATTTATTTTAATAAATGATAATTCACTATTTGAGTATACATGTTTGTATTTGATTGGGATCTTAAACTCATATACTGAATGTCCGCCATACAATTCACAGCATAAGAGAATTTGTGATGGGATCACAACTAGTGATTATCTCTAAATGTGCAAATGTGAATTGTTGGAAATATCCCTAGTCGATGAATTGATAAAAACGGACACTATCAATTCTGTTGAGACTAGCATGGGTTATTCTCTATTCAGCTGATTCTCACTGGCTGGTGACATTGGGATGTCCGGAGATAAACATGGATGCTAGTTAAGGAAACTAGTTCATTGGAGTGACTAGCTGTAAGACTTCATATGGGAATCTACATGTAGATATGTCAATGAAGATCTTACTGCAGCTTAAGTGTGATGTTCCTTTGACTTGCGGTGTTCAAGTCATCTTGGTCATGGAGACTTATACTTTGACATCTTAAGCAAGCATCTCCAAGGAGGTGTGAACCCAGGATGATCGGGTATAAGCCGAAGTGCCCGAAGATGTTTGAACAGCCTACAAAGGATTCACCACTCCTTGCGAGGAGATGTATACCCAGGCCTATCGTCGGATTGTTACTCAAAGCCTCTGGCCAGAGCATATCATGTTAAGAGTGCGAGTCTCTTAAATACATGAGAGTAATTAGAAATCCAAATGACGAGAAAGACACTACTTGGGCTAGGTGTGACGTAGTCAGCCTAGTGGGGACTGACACCATTGACCGTGTCCTGAACCAAGTGGGTATAAGGTGGTGAAGGGAATGGGGCACGATTCATTAGAGCTGCTAAAGGGTTTCAGAATAATTTCTTCTGAGGTCAAACCATTGATCTTTCGATTAATTGGGGATCATGATGTACTACTAGGTGCCACTCATGATCGTTCTATAATTAATGAGTTAATTATAGACGGCCAACATAAATCGAAAGCCTATTTAGTCACACGCACTACGAGTAATCCGAGGGATTTAAAACGAGTTGAAAATTGGATTTTCCGATCAAGAGAAACAAGTCGAATCTGAGTTAGTCAGAGGCGCAATGGAAGCTAAAAATGGCTAAGTCTTTTGAAGGCTTTTTGGGCGAATTAAATGAGTTTAATTCGCGGCTTATTGGGTTGGTTTTGGCCGGCCAAAGAGGGTGTTAAACCCTCTTTGGTGGCTGGCCAAATAAGAGGAGAAAAACCAATTTAATTGGTTTAATTAATAAAATAAATCTAGTGTGATTTATTTTATAAATTATGGATAAATAAATTTGTATAAAGAAATTTATATAAATAAATTTATAGAAATTTATTCTTTTATGGAAGATTAAAATAATCCATGAATTGGTTTATTTAATTTTATAAAATCAATTATGAATTGATTTTTTCATAATAAGAAAGTTTATAAATTTCTTATAAAAATTTATTCCATAATTTAAAAGAGAAGAAGAATTAGTTTTATTATAAATTAGTTTATAATAAAAACTCGGTTTAAACGGAATAATTAATAAGAAAATTTATAAGATAAATTTCTTATAACTAATTCCGTTAATTCCGTTAATTCGGTTTAGAGGGAGACTTAGCAAAGGAGTTGCTACTATATAAAGGAACCAAAGGCTAGCCCTTTATTCCAATTAAGAGATTAAGAATTCTCTCTCTCTCTCTCTTAATCTCTCCTCTCCTCCTTCTCTTCTTCCTCCCTTAGGGCCGGCGCACCCTAGCTCCTCTAGGGCCGGCGCCCAACCACAACCAAGGAGGTGGTGCCGTGAGCATTAAAGAAGAAGGAGAACCCGAACACAAAGAAGAAGAAGCGGATAGCGACTCCTCTCTTCCCGGAATACGATTCCGTTACTTCGTTGGTTAGTTTTTCCATTATTTCTCTTATTCTTCTAGTTGTGCCTTCCGAGAATCTAGTAGTTCTCGTCGGCACAAAACTCGTGACTTTGCAAAGTCATCCCGAAGAGAACNAGCATCCATGTATCTCGGACATCCCAATGTCACCAGCCAGTGAGAATCAGCTGATTAGAGAATAACCCATGCTAGTCTCAACAGAATTGATAGTGTCCGTATTTATCAATTCATCGACTAGGGACAATTTCAATACTTCACAATTGCACATGTAGAGATAATCACTAGTTGTGAATTCATCACAAATTCTCTCATGCTGTGAATTGTATTGCGGACATTCAGTAAATGAGTTTAAGATCTCAATCAAATACACGAACATGTATACTCAAATAGTGAATATTCATTTATTAAAGTAAATGATTACAATCATAAGGCGATTGCCTTAGGACACTTCTCTCATATTACTAACAAACTCCCACTTGGCCTAATGCCAATCGCTACGGTATCCAATACCACAGGCTCTAACATGACCTCAAACTTGCTTTGAGGCAAGGCCTTAGTTAAAGGATCCGCTAAATTCCTTTCAGTGGGAATTTTCTCAATTTGTATATCATTCCTACTTATAATCTCTCTGATCAGATGATAGCGGCGAAGCACGTGTTTGGATCGCTGATGAGACCTTGGTTCCTTTGCTTGTGCAATAGCTCCATTGTTGTCGCAGTAAACCGGCACTGCTTCATCAATGGTTGGAACCACACCAAGTTCGGAGACAACTTCTTGATCCAGACTGCTTCCTTTGCTGCTTCCGAAGCTGCGATATATTCGCTTCCGTGGTAGAATCCGCTACGGTATCTTGTTTGGAACTCTTCCAACTTATTGCGCCTCCATTCAAAGTAAATACGTATCCAGACTGAGATTTGGAATCATCCTTATCTGTCTGGAAACTGGCATCTGTATACCCACGTATTACCATATCTCCTTCTCCATATATTAGGAACACATCCTTAGTTCTTCTTAAGTACTTAAGGATTATCTTGACAGCCGCCCAATGATCCATTCCTGGATTCGACTGGTATCTGCTTGTGACGCTCAGAGCATACGATACATCGGGCCTTGTACATAACATAGCATACATGATAGATCCTATCGCGGATGCATAAGGAATCTTATTTATGCAAATCCTCTCGTCTTCTGTGTGCGGACACATAGACTTTGAAAGGTTGATCCCATGCCTGATGGGAAGGTAACCTTTCTTGGATTCTAACATGCTAAACCTTTTAGCACTCGGTCTATATATGTAGACTGCGAAAGACCAAGCAACTGTTTTGATCTATCTCTATAGATTCTAATCCCAAGGATATAGGTTGCTTCTCCCAGGTCTTTCATGGAGAAAGTTTTGGACAACCAAATTTTAACTGACTGCAAGACTGATATATCGTTTCCTATAAGTAATATGTCATCGACATATAATACTAGGAATACGACTGCACTCCCACTAACCTTCTTGTACACACAAGGTTCGTCTGGATTTTGTGAGAAATCAAACTCTTTGATTGTCTCATCAAAACGGATGTTCCAGCTCCTGGATGCTTGCTTCAGTCCATATATGGATCGCCGAAGCTTGCATATTTTGGTTTTATCAACCGATGTGAAACCTTCAGGTTGTATCATGTATACATCCTCAAGCAGGTTTCCATTAAGGAAAGCTGTTTTCACATCCATTTGCCATATCTCATAATCATAATGAGCTGCTATGGCCAGGAGCATCCGAATGGATTTAAGCATAGCTACTGGCGAATAGGTTTCGTCATAATCAATTCCTTGTTTCTGACGATATCCTTTTGCCACTAATCTAGCCTTAAAGGTAACAACATTACCTTCCATGTCGGTTTTCTTCTTGAAAACCCACTTGCACCCTATGGGCTTAATCCCTTCAGGTGGGTTAACCAAGTCCCATACTTGATTTTCGTACATGGAATCCATTTCCGACTTCATGGCTTCAAGCCATTTGTCCCTTTCTGAACTTTTCAGAACATCTTCATAACTGATAGGTTCGTCATCGCTTATGAGTAACACGTCGTTCGATTCACTTATGAGAAATCCGTATCTCTCTGGAATATTGCGTGTCCTATCAGACCTTCGAAGAGGTGGTGTTGTTTTAGGTTCAACTGATAGCTCATCATTATGAGTTATTGGTTGTGGGTCTAGACTAGGTGTCTCTGTAATGTCTATTGGAGTTTCTTGAACTTCATCAAGTTCAATGCCACTCCCACTGTTTTCTTGTAAAAGAAATTCCTTTCCAGAAATACAGCATGCCTTGAAACAAACACCTTTTGTTCCAAGGGATGATAGAATTGGTAACCCTTCGTTTCCTTAGGGTATCCAATAAATAGACATTTATCAGACTTAGCATCCAATTTGTCTGATACAGTCCGCTTCACATAAGCAGGACAACCCCATATCTTAAGGTGAGTTAAGTGAGGTTTCTTACTATTCCATGTCTCATATGGAGTAGTTGAGACTACCTTGGTCGGGACTCTGTTTAGCAAGTAAACAGCTGTCTTAAGTGCATAGCCCCAAAAGGATTTTGGAAGAGTTGCATGATTCATCATCGACCTAACCATGTCCATCAAGGTTCGGTTGCGCCTCTCAGATACACCATTATGCTGTGGTGTATACGGCGGAGTCCATTGGGACAATATCCCATTGTCCCTAAGATAATCTTGAAACTCTTGACTTAAGTATTCACCACCCCGATCGGATCGAAGTATCTTAATACTTTTGCCAAGCTGTTTCTCTACTTCATTTCTGAACTCTTTGAATTTCTCAAAAGCTTCAGATTTGTGTTTCATCAAGAACACATACCCGAATCGTGAGTGATCATCGATAAAGGTGATGAAGTAGCTATAGCCTCCTTGTGCAAGAGTTGACATTGGTCCACATACATCAGTATGTATTAGACCAAGCAATTCTCCCACTGGATTACCTTTTCCGGAAAAGGGTAATTTGGCCATCTTGCCTTTTAAGCATGATTCGCATGTATCAAATGAACCGGGTTCAAATGATTCCAAAATTCCACATCGGTGTAATTTGGTCATGCGTTTCTTACTTACATGGCCAAGACGACAATGCCACGTGTAGGAGTCTATTCGATTATCTATTCTAGCACGTTTGTTGCTAACTTCGATATTGAAAACGTCACCGGATAAATCTAACGTGTAGATACCATTGCACAAAGTTCCATTCCCATAAAGAACGCCATTTAAAGTTATGTAACAACAATTGTTACTAAAAGTTAAATGATAACCCTTTTCATTCAAGCATGAAATAGATACAATGTTCTTTATTAACGAAGGAACAAAATAACAATTATCCAACTCTAAGACAAGTCCAGTAGGGAGCTTTAGCAAATATGTTCCGATGGCAACAGCAGCAATCTTTGCTCCATTTCCAACTCGCAAATTCGCTTCTCCCTTGACGAGTCTTCTTCTATTCCTTAGCCCCTGTATGTCATTACATATATGTGAGCTGCACCCAGTATCAAGTACCCAGGTGTTTGAGGAAATAGAGTGACATTCAATAACGAAGATACTTGAAGAGGATGGGGCATCGGATGCCTTCTCTTTCAAGGACTCAAGATAAACTGTGCAGTTTCTTCGCCAGTGACCCTCCTTGCCACAATGATGGCAAGTGCCTTTTGGTGTTTTTTTCAGTCTTTTTGGCCTTTTTCTTCTTTCCTTTATTCTGTTCTTTGGCCTTCCTCTTAGAACCTTTCTTCGAGGAACCAACTAAAAGTACCGTCTTCTGATCCTGCTTCAAAGAAGGCTCTACAGTCTTCAGCAGGTTGAGCAACTCAGGAAACTGGTCTGGAGTTGAATCTTCAGGAGGACGGTTAGGAAGTTGTTCTTCAAGGACATAAGCAAGCTTCTCTCCCTTAAGGACTATCCTCAGGTTTCGAAGCCAGTCCATGAAGTTTGGCCCAGTTAGTTTATTGGTGTCCAAAATGGAACGCAAATTCAGAGAAGACATGATCGAGTGATTATCCTAGAAATACAAATTGAGCTTATGTGAGAAGAATGATAAAGAATGCATCAACATACATTAATTAAATCTATTTATTTATCGAATTGAATAACCCTTTTTATCAATTCGGGAGATCGTAGGAACACCTCCAAATAGGTTGATATCCAACCATAGATAAGAACAACCATGGCTGTGGCCATCAAGTTATTCTTAGCTATGAAGGTAGGTACTTATACCGATTACATATCACATATATGTAACTATCACTTTATGCTATCAACTAATTGAATGTTTGCATAAATCATTGGGTTGTTAACTCATTAACAAGTATGCAACAATATACATAGCACCCAACTGCACCTCTCTTTACATCGACCTTGGCTGTGGCACAACAAATCGATGCTCCAAGCTTAAGGCTGACCCATTAATCAAGAAATAGTTTTAATATGGTTGGAGCTCATTCAACCGTTTAGTCAGGCTTGGATGTGTCCAACAACCAAAACTAAGGATTGACCTCTGACTCCAACTATATTATTCATAAACTAATTCCATGGTTTGAACATGTTGAGGTTCAAGCTGGGCATGGATGTGTCCATCAACCCAAACGAGAAACAAAACTCCGATTCTAACCATATTAATGGAAGGTGTTGGCCTTAATATTTTGTAAGGGGTTTTGGGTCTCATCCTTTCTTTTCTAAGCACATTCATGACATATAATTATGTCATGACTAACGATTTCCTTAATAAAGTATGTATGTGACTTAATTTATCAAGTCTCATTAATTGAATTAGGAACCAAATTTCCTAATTCTAATTTCATACTTTATTCAAGGAATTGTTTTGGGAAACAATTTCCTAAATTGTCATAATCAATTTCGGAAATAATATGTTTAAGACTTTGATTTCTCTAAATCAAATCTTATTAAATTAAGAGACAGATTCTCTTAATTCAACCACATATTATTTTCATGAAAATCTCATTTAAGAAAAGTCTATAAGAAACCATTTTCCTAATTAATTTTGGAGACAATAATATGTAAGAGCATCACCTCTTAAATCAAATTTCCAAAATTTGATCACATATTTTATTCATGGATTAATTAATTACAACAAATTATTTTCTAAGGGTGGCTCCCCGAGGCTCAGATACCCAAAGAAAAGAAATTTGTCGTAAATCCAATTTGGTCCGCTCCCCGAGGCGTAACCAAATTAAATATGAGAATTTTATTCAAAATGGGAAATTAAATTACAACAACTAACTTTAAATTGGACGGCTCCCCGAGGCTCAATTCAAAATAAAGAATTTTGTTAATAATTTAAAACCAATTCAAATTTAATTGTCAATTAATTATCCATAAATTTGTCTAGACTTTCTTGAAAGAAAGTGCCCAAAATTGCGAGATTTCAAAATAGGTTTTCAGAATAATTGTTAGTTTCTGGTACAAAGAAAACTTACATATTTCCAAAATTGGAAAATTTCCAAAATAGGAAATTTCTAAAATTGGAAAGTTTCCAAAAATGGGAAGTTTTCATAATTATCATAAAATTTCAGAAACTAGGATATTTCAAAAGTTTGCAAAATTTCATGAAGATTTCCAAACTTTGAAATTCCTAAATCTAAAATTTATCATAATTGGAAAGTTTCCATAATTGGAAAGTTTTCCAAAATTGAGATCATGACAAAGTTTTACGCAAAACAATTATATGATTATGTCGAACACTAACCGGCTCTGATACCACTGTTGGGACCGGGTGCATGTTGACATGGATACGGGTTCGTAATTTAAAAAAATAATTACGTGCTGCGGAAGAATTAGCATAAATAATTTCTCAAATTATTTTAACCACGTATCTAGCATGCAACCTTATGATGTGTGGACATGATCATAAATTAAAATTTTTTAGAAAGTAAACTAATTTACTCAATACCTCGCGTAACTCGAAGTAAGGGACGAGATCCAACCGTAGCGTCCCTTGGAAGCTCCACCTCTATTCGCGTCCACGCCGAGTTCTCTTCGGGATGACTTCGTAAAGCCACGAGTTTCGTGCCGACGAGAACTACTAGATTCTCCAAAGGCACGACAAGAATATCAAGAGAGGAAGATGGAAAACTAACCACCAAGCTACGAAATCAAGATTCCGGCGGAAGGAAGGAGTTGCGACCCGCTTCTTCTTCTTCTTTGGCACCTTCTTGGTGGAGGAGGCTCACGGCAACCCTAGGTGGCGCGCCGGCCCTAGGGGAGGAGAGAGGGCACCGGCCCTAGAGAGAGAGAGAGGGCGCCGGCCCTAGAGAGAGAAGGAGAGAATGAGAGAGAGAGAGAGAACTTCTTAATCTCTTAATTAATTGGAATTCAAGGCTTGCCTTGGTTCCTTTATATAGTAGCCTCTCCATTGCCAAGTCTCCCTTTTAACGGAATAAATTTACATAAGAAATTTATCTTATAAATTTTCTTATGAATTATTCCGTTATGCCAAGTTTTATTATAACTAAATTTATAATAAAACAAACACATCTCCTAATTTATTATGGAATAAATTTTTACAAGAAATTTAGTATATAAATTTTTCTTATCATGGAAAAATCAATTCACAATTGATTTTATAAAATAAAATAAACCATTTAAAGTTTATTTTAATCTCCATGAAAATAAATTTATTTATATAAATTTCTTTATATAAATTTCTTTATATAAATTTATTTATCCATAATTTTATAAAATAAATCGCGCTTGATTTATTTTATAATTTAAACCAAATAAATTGGTTTCTCTCCTTTGTTGTGGCCGACCAAACCAAAGAGGGTGAGGACCCTCTTTGGCCGGCCAAACCAAGTCGCCTCCTCGGCAATTAAACTCATTTAATTCGTCCAATAAGCCTTCAAAAGACTTAGCCATTTTAAGCTTCTGATGCGCCTCTGATAAATTCAGATTTGACTTATTTCTCTTGATTGGAAAATCTAATTTTCAACTCGTTTTAAATCCCTCGGATCACTCGTTGTGCGTGTGACTAAATAGGCTTTCGATTTATGTTGGTCGTCTATAATTAACCAATTATAGAACGATCATGAGTGGCACCTAGTAGTACATCATGACCCCCAATTAATCGAAAGATCAACAGTTGACCTCAGAAAGAATTCTGAAACCCTTCAGCAGCTATAATGAGTCGTGCCTCATTCCCTTCACCATCTTATACCCACATGGTTCAGGACACGGTCTTTATGTGTCAGTCCCCACTAGGCTGACTACGTCACACCTAGCCCAAGTAATGTCTTTCTCGTCCAACGGATTCTAATTACTCTCATGTTTCCTAGAGATTCATACTCGAAACATGTTATGCTCTGGCCAGAGGCTTCGAGTAACAATCCGACGATAGGCCTTGGGTATACATCTCCTCGCAAGGAGTGGTGAATCCTTTGTAGGCTGTTCAAACATCTTCGGGCACATCGGCTTATACCCAACCATCCTGGGTCCACACCTCCTTAGAGATGCTTGCTTAAGATGTCAAAGTATAAGTCTCCGTGACCAAGATGACTTGAACACCGCAAGTCAAAGGAATATCGCACTTAAGCTGCAGTAAGAACTTCATTGACATATCTACATGTAGATTCCCATATGAAGTCTTACAGCCAGTCACTCCAATGAACTAGTTCCCTTAACGAGCATCCATGCTTATCTCCGGACATCCCAATGTCACCAGCCAGTGAGAATCAGCTGATTAGAGAATAACCCATGCTAGTCTCAACAGAATTGATAGTGTCCGTATTTATCAATTCATCGACTAGGGACAATTTCAATACTTCACAATTGCACATGTAGAGATAATCACTAGTTGTGAATTCATCACAAATTCTCTCATGCTGTGAATTGTATTGCGGACATTCAGTAAATGAGTTTAAGATCTCAATCAAATACACGAACATGTATACTCAAATAGTGAATATTCATTTATTAAAGTAAATGATTACAATCATAAGGCGATTGCCTTAGGACACTTCTCTCATATTACTAACAACCTCCACATCAGCATATGAGGCGTCTGTGTTCATACTGGTGCCCAGTCAGCCCAAGCGCCCCAGTTGAAGGGATAAGCGCTGGCCAAGTCTACGGATTGAGGTTCGCGCAGAATGGGCCACGTGTCAGGTGCCCCCTTCAACACAGGCACCCCAGCATCGACTATATAAAGGGGTTCACCCCTTGCTTCAGGATACAACTTCTTTCTAAGAATTCTTTCAAGCGCTCTGCTCCAAACGCTCCATGCTTAAGTCCCAAGCGCCAACGATGACCCGCGGCTCCGATTTTTAATCTTCTCCGGTTGTCGGTATAGAATTTTCTTATTGCTGTATTTTCTTTAAAATTTTATATTTGAATTCAAAGTTGTAATATTTTCTTGAAATATAGAATTGCCCAACGTAAATGGTCAAGGACCGTGGGCCTTGGAGTAGGAGCCGACTGCGACTCCGAACCAAGAAAAAAATAACGGTGTTAGCATTGTATTTTTCCGCTACGCAATTGCTCTAAGTTTTCCGAAAAATTATCGATCGATATTCACCCCCCTCTATCGATTCTAACCGATCCCACAAGTGGTATCAGAGCGGGTGACTCAATTCTGGTGCAACCACCAGTTGAGCATTTTTTCAGATTTTTTGAATTTTAATATTTTTTCGTTCGTAATTTTCTCGTGAATCGAGGTTTGTGCAACACCACTCGATTTTTCTTTTTACTATTTTTTTTCTCGCACTACTAATCCAAGACTTAGTCTTGGAACAAGTTTTCTTTGTAATTATTTTTCAATTAAAATTCAATGGTCAACCAAGAATGGAACAGTGCCCGTCCACCACTTTTCTCCGGCGTGAATTTCAGTTTTTGGAGGAGTCAAATGGAATCTCATCTGAAGGCCCATATAGACATATGGATGATAATCCAAACAGGATTCTCTTTTCCCACAGAGGATGGACTATCAATCACGTGGGACAAATTGGATGAACCAACACTCAACAAGATTGAGACAGATGCAAGGGCAACTGCAATCCTACAATGTGGCCTAACCAAAGAACAACTAAAACTAGTGGGACCACTCGGATGTGCTAGAGAAATTTGGGAGAAGTTGATCAACTTACATCAAGAGAACTCAGATGAAGAAGAAGATCAGATAAGCTATTTCGCACTCTCGGCTTAAGCACAATTAGCTGAGACAGAATTGGTACCCGACTACGAAATCGACTTCGAACAAGAACTAGAAGATGAGTTTGCCGAGATCGAATTTGCACTTGACTTTGAAATCAACTTCGGACCAGGATCAGAAGATGAGTTTGACAAGACAGAATCTGTATCCGACTTCGAAATCGAACCAGAATCAGAAGAATCTACCAAGACAAAATCGATATCCAATTTTGAATCTTTTTCAGAATTAAGATTAAATAAGCAAACTAATACTGCAATGGTCGAGGAAGGTATAGTTTCTATTGCAGGGAAAACTCCAGGAGAACCACAGAAGAATAAGCCACAACCAATATCTGTGTCCGATTCAGATTCGGAGTCTGACGATAATAAAACAAAATTGGTCCAGTGGGCTAGTGACCACTACAAGGTGTTGAAGAACCGAACAAGCAAAAGGAAGACGACAAAAATCAAGGGGCAGATTCCCAACGAGGAATCAAAAGGTAACATGGTAAATTCAAAATTTAAAAGTCATATAATATGTTTTAAGTGCAGGGAGATAGGACACTATAAAAATATGTGTCCTACTCATAAGAGTCGGTCTTCATCACCTACAACGAAAGGGACCCCCAAGGATGCTGGACAAACAACCGAGAGAGGTAATTTTACCTTTTATGAAAATCCAGTATTACCTCAACTAGTATAATTGAATCATATAGATTAGTTGAGACAAAGTTCAGAAAATTAGAACAAGAAAATGAAACTCTGAAACATAAAGTTAATATGCTAGAAAGTTTAATTCACAATCATGCTGATTTCGAAAATCCGGAGAATTACTCCAATTATGACTTTACTTAGATAATTCTATGCTTTAATTGCTTGTTGCATGTTTATTTTTTTTGTTTGCAACTTTATTATGCTTAGACATAGGAATGATTAGTTTAAGGACAAAAGACTTACTTAAAAATTGTTTGACCTGCACAATTAGACACAAGCCTTTCAGGTCAACACTAAAGTCCTTTAAGGCACTTAGATAGAGTCAGACGGTGTCGGATACAGGGAGAGTGTTTTTAAAAGTGATTTTTTTTGGATTTTTCGAAAACTATGCCTCAAAATTACTATCACTTCAAAATTGTTTTTTTTTGAAAACTATGCTTTACAAATTTCTATCATTTCAAAATATGTCTTTCAAATTCTCATTTTTATCCTTCGAAATGTTAATATTTCAAAATGCATTTTAAGAATTGTGCTTATTTCCCTTTTCATTTTGATAAACCCTAAAGACACAGAGGAAGTCTACTTCATGATCTACAAGGACTCCAACGATGTGTCAAATTTAGGGGGAGTCTAAATCAAAAGAAATTATTTCTGACAATTATTTTTTGAAATTATTAGATAATTTCTTTGATCTGAATTAAATCCTAAAGACTCAGAGGAAGATTACATGTAATCAACAAGCTTCCAAGGATTGTGTCAAGTTTAGGGGGAGTCAAATTAAAAGAATTATTAAACATTTCAAAATAATATATTTTCATACACAGTATTTTTAAAATCCTTTTGAAAACATAAGCATTTTCCCTTTCAAAATATTATCATTTTAAATCATTTTTTATTATACTATCACTTTCAAAAACTTGTTTTTTTGGAATCACTTTTGAAAATAATATTTACTTGAATTTGGAGAATTTCCAGGACACTTAGGGAAATGTCCTTGTAGTTAACAAGGTTTCCTAGGATTCTGTCAGATTGGAAAAGAAACCAAGTCAATTAAAATATTATGTTTTCAAAAGTACAAATATTTTTCAAAGTAATAATATTTTTCAAAAGTACTAATATTTTTCAAAAGTGCAAAATCATATGTTTCAAAATACAAATATTTTTCAAAGTACAAATATTTTTCAAAAATAGTAATCTTTTTCAAAAGTGCACAATATTTTTCAAAATACAAAGCACAATATCCTTTTTGTAAAAAAAAGAAAAAAATAATATTAGTTAAGTGTAAGCTTTTCAAAGAATAATTTTTTTTTCAAATATTTTTCAAAGTACTAAGTGTAAAATATCTTTCAAAGTACAAGTTTTTGCACAATATTTTTCAAAGTATTCTTCTAAATGTACTATATTTCTCTAAGTGAACATGTTTTCTAAAGTGCATAATTTTTTTTGTGAAAATCTTTTATGAGTGCATTTTTTTTAATCTTTTCTAAATGAAAAGTTTGTCTAAGGCAATATTTTCTAAGTGCAAAAATTTTCTAAGTTCAAAAATTTTTCCAAAATGCACAATACTTTTCAAAGTACAATTTTTTGTGGTGCAATTTAAGCACATAGTTTTTTTAACTAGTACTTATTTTTTAAAAAAAAAACAAAACAAAAGGGAAGAGTTACAAAAATTATTTTATCAAAAATAATATGCTTTCAAAAAAAATTATACTAAGTACTTTCGAAAGGAAAAGAAATTTTTTAAAAATTTTCATTGTTGGTGCAAGTGTGTTTTTGTCATTTTTTTGTTGTATGACAAAGGGGGAGAGTGAGCTTAAGTTAGAAAATTTTTTCTCCCAAAGGAATAGAGAGCTTAAATTAGAGATTTTGTCCTCCCAAAGGAATAGAGAGCTTAAATTAGAAATGTTTTCTCCCAAAGGAATAGAGAGCTTAAATTAGAAATATTTTCTCCCATGGAATAGAGAGCTTAAATTAGTAAGTACCTCACTGGGTTAGACAGGACTCGAACAAGTCTAGTTTAATTGGTTTGGTCCTTTTTATTGCTTGAATTCACTAGAGTTGGTTCAATACGGACACAAATTTTTAAACTCTGATTCAAAATTGATCTGATATGCAATTAGTTTCCATCATTTTTTTGATATATGGCAAAGGGGAGAGAGAAAAGAAAAGAGAGGATTTTTTTTTTCAAATTTTCATTTTCTCAAAAAGTTAAAGCTTAGTGCATTAAATTTTCAAATTAAATTTAAAATTAAATCTCTGATTCTTTCGAAAATGTTTTTCTTAAGTGCACAAATTTTTCTGAGCAAATAGTTTTCCAAGTGCACAATTTTTTTTCAAAGTAAAAGCATTCTCCAAATTTTTTGCTAAGTAATTTTGTTTGTGCATAAAATTTTTCTAAACAAAATTTTACTAAGTGCATTTTTCTTAGCAAACTTTTTTCTAAGTGCATTTTTTTTCTTTAATTTCCTAAGTGCATGTTTCTAAGCAAATTTTTCTAAGTGCATGTTTCTAAGTAAATTTTTTTGAAATGCACAAATTTTTAAGCAATACTTTTTTAAGTGCACCAAATCTTTTAAGTAAAATATTTTTGTGCACAAAATTTTTCTCTAAGCAAAATTTTTCAAGTAAAATTTTTTAAGTGCACAAATTTTCTAAGTAAAAATAATTTGCCAAGTGCACAAAATTTTTTTTAAGAACACAAAATATTTCAAGGGCAGAACAAAATTTTCTAAGGTGCAATTTTCCAAAGAAAAATTTCTAAGTAAAAATTTCGCTAAACAAATATTTCTTAAGAAATTTTCTAAGCAAAATTTTTTGAAATGCATAAATTCTTTTTTTTTGCATTTTATTTAAGTGCAAAGTCTTTTTAAAGTAAAACTTTGTTTTTTTTTTTAAATTTTTCTATGTGAAAATTTTGCATAAATTTTTTCTAAGTGAAAACTTTGCACAATAATTTTTAAGTGAAAAATCATTGTAAATGTGCAAATGCCTTGCTTTGTTTCAAAAAACACTTAGTCAAAATTCATACACTTAGACATTTTGAAAACTGCATATCATTGAAAGCTTCAGGGGGAGAATGTCCATTTCAGGGGGAGCTTAGTAAATATTTTTTTAAGTAATCTTTCATATAAACATGATTGTTATACATATGCTTTAAATGACTAAACATAACTTTTTGAACCTGGTTGCCAAAAATCAAAAAGGGGGAGATTGTTGGTACCGGAAGCACCAAGATCGAACTCGTGTTTTGATAATGGCAAAGGGTTCATAAGTTAAGGGTTTGTTGTGATCTAACGGTGTTACTCAAGTGTGCAGAAAAGTTCTAGGTCAACTAGGCACGAAGTCCTGACATATGGTTAGACAATAAGTCCTGGTCATGGACTGGGCACCGAAGACCTGGTGAGTGAAGCTGGGCAATAAGTCCTGGTCGTGGACTGGGCACCAAAGACCTGGTGAGTGAAGCTGGGCACAATAAGTCCTGGTCGTGGACTAGGCACCGAAGACCTGGTGAGTGAAGCTGGGCAATAAGTCCTGGTCACGGACTGGGCGCGAAGACCTGATCCGGGGGATTAGGCAAAAGTCTAACCGGAGGAGCCGGTTGGCAAACATGTAAACTCTCCTAAGAAGAGTAGGTGAGGACGCGTTCCCCGTAGGAGGGAACATTAGGCGTCGGTTCGATCGAGGGTTTCATTTAGGAAGCCCAAAGTCACAACCAAGACAGCTCAGGTTGTTAATCATGCTTAAAACTTATATCATTTATGTGTTATTTGTGTTTTGGAACAAACCTTGGTTGCAGGAACAAAGGGATAGAAGTTTCTGCTCCCAGGCGCCTGAATGGAGTTAGGCGCCTTTGTTGATACAGGCGCCCTAGACAAGGGTCTTTCCAAAGCCACTCGAAGCAAGCCTCCATGTCAGCATATGAGGCGCCTGTGTTCATACAGGAACCCCAGTCGAAGGGATAAGCGTTGGCCAAGTCTGTGGATTGAGGTTCGCGCAGAATGGGTCACGTGTCAAGCGCCCCCTTCAACACATGCGCCCTAGCATCGACTAAATAAAGGGGTTCACCCCTTGCTTCAGGATACAACTTCTTTCTACGAATTCATTCAAGCGCTCTGCTCCAAACGCTCCGTGCTCAAGTCTCAAGTGCCAACGACGGCCCGCGGCTCCGATTTTCAATCTTCTCCGATCGTCGGTATAGAATTTTCTTATTGCTGTATTTTCTTTAAAATTTTGTATTCGAATTCAAAGTTGTAATATTTTCTCAGAATATAGAATTCTCCAACGTAAACGGTCAAGGACCGTGGGCCTTGGAGTAGAGCCGACTGCGACTCCGAACCAAGTAAAAAATAATGATGTTAGCATTGTATTTTTTCGCTGCACAATTGCTCTAAGTTTTCCTAAAAATTATCGATCGATATTCACCCCCCCTCTATCGATTATAACTGATCCCATATGCATGTCTTTACATCCATTATCCACTTTTCTCATAGTGTCAATACCAAGATCTACATGCCTTTTGGTCACGTGTTGACCGAATTCTTTGAGTCTAGAGGTATTTGGACTACCAGGGGTGAGGTGCATCGCCTGTCCAAGGACTACAACCAGATCGGCTCACGACAGCTGTCCTTGGCAGGGATTGAGTGCCGGTAGGGGGAGATGGCCTGGAGACAGCGTTCTGATTTCTCCAGTTCTGATGAGGAGGTTGCGCCTGCTGCGGGGGTTACGTAGGAGGAGTTCTTGAAGGATCGTATAAGGCGTGCAGAGGGGGGGGGGGTGAATACACTTTTTTGGATCTTGGATCTCTACAGAATTGTTAGCGAAGCAGAAATAATATGCAAAGAAATAAAAAATAATGCTAACACTTATCGTTTACATGGTATCCACCCAGATGGGTTACTAGTCCAAGGATCCACGCCGCGAGCACCACTTTTCAATATCAAAAATTCTCCTTGAGGTGGAGAAACCTTTACAGCAAGATCTTCCTCTTTACAGATGTAGAAATATGAGAGATGAAGCAAGAATCACTCTACACACGAGCAGCACTTCGACACTGTACGGAACCGTGCCGTGCACGTGCAAAAAGTGCTCCTTTTATAGGTGAACAGGACAAATTCGCAATCTGTCCAGCCCGCACCAGTCGACTGCCCCTGGGACAGTCGATTGGCCTAGCATTAATTGCTAGCCAACGGCTAGTTTCAGGGTATACCAGTCGACTGCCCAACGGCCAGTCGACTGGTCCGACGCTGCAAACTTTCTGTGAGTTTTGGCAGTCAACTGCCACAGGGCCAGTCGACTGCCCTACCTCACAACTCAGCTCCAGCCACTTCGGACCTTCTCCTTCGCGTGTGCCTTCAGGTATGCTCCCTTGGCTTGCCCCTTGAAGTCCTCTTCCTTTGGCTATCGTCCCTTGGATGCGCACGCAAGCCTTCCCTTGGCTTGACTCCATGCCACCCTTCACGTGTGCCCTTGAAGTCCACTTCCCGGCTTACCCTTGGAGCTCTCCTCCCTCGGCTCTCGTCCCTCGGATAAGTCCACCATGTGTGATTCTCCAAGTCCTGCAAACTCAATCACACATATCAAATACAACATAACACTCTAACTTTGAACATATTCGCCCACACATCAAAACCATGATCTTCCAATCATTTAAGGGCCGATTGCCTCAACAATCTCCCCCTTTTTGATTGTGTGGTAATATGTTTAAGTTAGAGATAAATAACAGCCATAATAACAATAGCAACATATAGCAATTGAAAAAGCATGAGACATAGTAACCCTAAGAGGTAACTGTTGATGCAGTCTGGCCCTGATTGTTGTTTTGGTGTTGACACCGATTTTAGTTCAGGTTGATTATGATGATTATGATTAAGTCCTGGTCGGGGATCAGGCATGGAATGAAAAGTCCTAGCTTGGAGGGCTAGGTGTTGAAAATCCTAACTTGGAGGGCTAGGCATGTGAAAAGTCCTAATTCGGAAGAGGTGGGTGAAAAGTTCTAGCTTGGAGGGCTAGGTGAAAAGTCCTAACTTGGAGGGTTAGGTGCAAATTCCCATCTTGGAGAATTAGGTAAAAAAGTCCTGGCTTGGAGAGTCAGGTCCAAGCTTGGAGGGCTAGGTTTGGAAAGTCCTAATTCGGAAGAGTTGGGTGAAAAGTCCTAGCTTGGAGGGCTAGGTGAAAAGTCCTAACTTGGAGGGTTAGGTGCAAATTCCCAACTTGGAGGGTTAGGTGAAAAATCCTTAGCTTGGAGGGCTAAGGTGGATGGAACTCTAGCTTGGAGGGCTGGGTTGAAGCCCTGGATCGGTCTGGTGACCGATCAGGGATATTGGCATGCTGCTCCTTCGTGGATCGGTCGGGTGACCGATCCAGCTATGACTGATCGGTCTGGTGACCAATCAGGCAACAGGTGTTGCCCTGTTGCTTGGCTCCTGATCGGTCTAGTGACCGATCAGGGAGCAAGCAACTTCCTCACTACCCTACTCCTGATCGGTAGTGACCGATTAGGGAGCAAGCAACTTCCTCACTGCCCTACTCCTGATCGGTCTGGTGACCGATCAGGGAGTGAACAGTGAGTTGAGTTCCCCTTTAGATCAGCTTCTGAACGGTCCGATGACCGATCAGAGACTTAGGATTTGATTTCTGGAATTACTGTTCATCGAACTTGATCGATCTGGGTAACCGATCAGGAATCATTCTGATCGGTCTAGTGACCGATCAGGCTTCACTCTGATCGGTCCGGTGACCGATCAGGCTTGTGTTGCCGTGAGGCTGGGAGTCCCAGCAAAACGGTGGATCGGTCCGGTGACCGACCCAAAATCTCTGGATCGGTCTGGTGACCGATCACTTTAATTCAAATTGCCTGTCAGACGCTTTGATCGCATCTGACCACACTTGATTCTCTGCGCTAAGCTTCTGATTCTTGATTTACTGGTTGATATGCTGCTCTAACAGTCTGATTAAGCTGCAGGTGACAGGGGAGGATTCAAACACTCAAGGAGAGTCAATGCAGAACTTTCCTTAGAGCAGGTTTGTCCGTTTTTCCATCTCAGGTTGCAACGGCCGAGCTGAAGACTGGAGCTGAGACTGGAGCTTGGCTGAGGGAAGCTCAGGGAGTCCAGGGATAGCTCAGTGGTAGCTGGCGTTGGCAGATGAGCAGCTGGGAGCTGCAGGGATGGTGTCATCTGATGCTTGGTGGAGAAACAAAAGCGAGAAGAAGACTTCGGTTGAAAGATAGTTTTTGAGTGTTCAAGAGTTCGACAGTTCCAAGTGTTCGAGCCTGCTGAAGTTCTTGCTGCGATTTTGTGTTCTCCACACTTGACTTGCTGTGTGCGTGTGCTGTTGATTCATTGAGCAAGTCTTTGAGATCTAAGGAGCAACCAACTCTTACGTGAGTGCTGGGAGGAAGGAACAAGGAGCTTGGAGTCCAACAGTGAGAAGACACGAAGGAGGGAGTCCTTGCGTGAGATCGTCGCTGGGTGGAGCTCGGGATAAGCTTGCTGTGTTCTTGTCCTTGCTAAGTGCTGAGTAAGAGTTTTCTTTGTGTTTCATTAAGCTTAAATCTATATCCTTGTTTGAAATGCTGTGGAGAGGTTTCTCCACCGAGAAGGAGGTTGCTTTATATCCGGTGAACACCGGGGCTTGATCTGCCGACGATCAAGGGATTGCCCACCTTAAGGGCACGCCAAGGAGTAGGGGTAAGTTATCCCCGAACCTTGTAAACCCTCCATGTTAGCGTTCTTGCTAGTTGTGTCTATTTGCATTCATTCTCTGTTTTTGGTTTCTGCACTGCTTTGTTTCCATTCGTTTCTTCTGCTGTGCTACTGATAAGGTTGAGTGCAGAAATTTCATAAGTGCCAAAGCTTTCAAGTGTTTGGCTATATTCACCCCTCCTCTCTAGCCATCCGGTCCAACAAGTGGTATCAGAGCTTGGGGCTCTGTTTACGGCTTAACATCCGAGAGTTATCAACAAGATGGCGTTGAGAGAAGGCTTCTCCACAACCCGACCTCCATTCTTTAATGGCGCCGACTTACAATATTGGAGATCAAAGATGAAATATTATTTGAAGATGGACATCAACACTTGGTTGGCGGTGAAGGAGGGATTCACCCCTCCTAAGGATGATGAAGGCAAAGAACTTGAGTCGTGGAGATGGACTGCCGAACAAACTCGAAAGAGTGAAGCCGACGTGAAGGCGGTTGTCACTCTACAATGTGGCATGAACAAAGACCAACTCATCAAGGTTGGTCCTTTCACAAGTGCAAAGGACTTGTAGAACAAACTCATCGAGCTTCACGAGGGCACCCGAGATTCGAGAATTGCAAAGAGGGATTTGTTCCTCAATCAACTCCAAAATCTCTCCATGAAGGAGAATGAATCGGTAAGTGAGCTCCATAGCCGGTTCAAGGAAGTCCTCAATGGGCTTCATTCGATTGATGAAAAGGTCGAGAATCTCGACCTTGTGAGGTATGTCTTGAAAGCCTTTCCAAGGAATGCTTTGTGGTCATCCATGGTGGATGCCTACAAAGTTTCCAAGGATCTATCCATTGTAAAGTTAGATGACTTATTTTGTGAGATTGAATTGCATGAAATGGCTAACAAAGGCCCCAAGGAGAAGGGGATTGCTTTAGTTGCAAGGGACCGGTCAAACAAGAAGAAGAAGGAGAAGAAGAAGGAAATCTCTTCATCTTCATCCTCTTCCGAATCCGAGTCCGATTCCAAAGAAGATGGCAGCGGCTCCTCATCCTCCGAAATGGCAAACTTTGTGAGAAGGATGATGAGAAGGGGTCGACGCTTCAAGAGTAGAGGTAACTCTAGTGAAGCTAAACTTGAAGACTAATGCATCTTGCTTTGAGTGTGGTAGGAAAGGGCATTTCAAGAACGAATGCCCAAAGCTTAAGAAGAAGGAGGAGAAATCCAAAAAGAAAGAAGAAAAATTCAAGAAGAAGAAGAAGGCCTTGAAGGCCACTTGGGATGAATCATCCTCTAGCTCATCCGATGAAGAGAAGGAGGAGAAGAGCACAAGGCATGTGACACTTATGGCTCTAGGAGAGGAAAGCTGTGATGAATCTTCAAGTTCCTCAAACGCGGCTTCATCATCTTCGGATGATGAAGAGGTAACTTCTCCCGAGCTTGAAAAATGTTATAGAGCAATTGCATGTTTAACTAGTATGCTTAAGAAGTCAAAAAATAAGGTTAAAGCATTGCAATTAGAGATTGATCAATTGAAATTATCTAGGGATGATAACATTGATGATTTGCATGTTGAATTGTTAGAAGATGAAATTAAATCATTGAAACTTGAAGTTGAAAAGTTGAAATCCTCTAAGGTTGAGGAAGTGAATGATTTGCATGATGACTTACTAGTAGAAGTAAACCAATCATTGAAGAGTGATGTTGAGAAACTCAAGAATATTCTTGGGAAGTTCTCAACTAGCTCTAAGACCCTAGACATGATCTTAAATGCCCAAAGGGAGGTCTACAATAGGGCCGGTATTGGTTACCGTCCCAAAGAACCCTCATTCGTGTCTCTTATGTCTAGGACTGATAATAGACAATCTAGGACACCCAAGGTTCAAAAGAAAGTGGTCAAGGCATGGGTGCCTAAGTCATGTTTAGTTGATGCTTTAGGTCCCAAGGTTTGGGTACCTAAAACTTCTATTTTTCGAATTGTGTAGGTTATGATTGAGGGGGATCATCTATCAACTTGGTTCGTTGATAGTGGATGGTCCAAACACATGACCGGGGATAAATCATTGTTTACCACACTTCACAAGAAAAGTAGAGGTAATGTTTCATTTGGTAACAATGGTAGTCTTAAGGTCATAGGAATAGGAAATATTCAAATATCCGAATATCTTAGAATCTCAAATGTCCTTCTAGTCAAGGGGATACAATTTAATCTCCTAAGTGTGAGTCAATTGTGTGACACGGGTTCACAATTGATTTCCAACCAAGTTAATATCTAGTTAGACAACATGACACCTTGGACACGGTACTAGTAGGAACAAGAGTAGACAATATTTATCAAGTTTCATTTAAAAGTGCTACTAATGTTTCTGCTAAGTGTTTCATGTCAAAAGAAGAAGAGTCCATCCTTTGGCACCGGAGGCTAGCACATGTGAACATGAAGAACATCCGGAAGTTGGCCAACAAGGGGTTAGTCTGTGGCTTACCAAGCATCAAGTATGAGAAAGATAATCTTAGTGATGCATGTCAAATGGGTAAGCAAGCAAAATCTGCACATAAAGGTAAAAGCACTGTAAGTACTTCCACTGCATTAGATTTACTTCACATGGATCTATTTGATTGTAGTACTATCATATCATTGAATGGAAGTAGATATTGCTTTGTGATCATTGATGATTTCACTAGATATACATGGACTTACTTTTTAAAATATAAGGACCAAACCTTAGATATTTTCATTTCCTTTTGTAGGAGGGTAGAAAATGAAAAATCATTAACAATTAAGACAATTAGAATTGATCATGGAGGTGAATTTCAAAATCAAAGGTTTTTGGAATTTTGTCAAGATAGGAGTTATAGACATGAGTTTTCTACTCCTAGAACACCACAACAACATGGTGTTGTAGAGAGAAAGAACCGTGTACTACAAGAGGTTGCACGAAGCATGCTTAATGAGTACTCACTCCTGAGTTACTTATGGGCTGAAGCTGTAAATACAGCTTGCTATGTGCAAAACCGGGTCCTCATTCATAGGTTTTTAGGGAAGACTCCCCATGAGCTTTGGTTTGGGAAACCACCTATGGTTAAACACCTTTAGGTGTTCGGTTGTAAGGTGTTCATTCTAAACACCAAGGATCATCTTGGAAAGTTCACGGCAAAGGCTGATGAAGGGATACTAGTCGGGTACTCCCTGGTTAATAAAGCCTATCGAGTCTACAACAAAAAGTCTAGACTAGTTGAAGAATCTTCTGATGTTGTCTTTGAAGAGATTCCAAAAGTCAATGGTCAACCAGAAGATGAAGTCCAATTCGAACTTAGGAGACTAAGTTTGAATGAAAGTCCAAATGTTGTTGATGGTGATGAATCCGATGACGGTGAACCTAGACAATCCATAGATCAGCCGGATCCTGAGGCTGAACTTGTGTCTAGTGAGCCCATTCATGAAGCACCACCAACACCAAGGCAAACTAGATTAGCTTCTAGTCATCCCCAAGACCAAATTGTTGGAGACATCCATCATGGGGTTAGAACTAGATCATTCTTCCGGAATGAGGCTAATGAAGTTGCCCTGATTTCCGAAATTGAACCTAGGAAAATTGATGAAGCATTAAATGATCCCGATTGGATCATTGCAATGCAAGATGAATTAGGTCAATTCGAGAGGAGTCAAGTTTGGGACTTAGTCCCTAGACCTAAGAAGACCACCATCATTGGAACCAAATGGGTCTTCAAGAACAAATTGAATCATAAGGGAGAAATCATCAGAAACAAGGCACGCTTAGTAGCCAAGGGCTATAGTCAAGTTGAAGGCCTTGATTATGATGAGACCTATGCTCCCGTGGCACGATTAGAGTCCATTCGATTGATGCTTGCATTTGCAGCACATCGTGGCTTCAAATTATATCAAATGGACGTCAAATCGGCCTTTCTAAATGGTCTAATAAGAGAAGAGGTCTATGTCAAACAACCACCGGGGTTTGAGAGTTTCGAATTTCCAAACCATGTGTTCAAGCTCAAAAAGGCACTTTATGGCCTTAAACAAGCACCCCGGGCTTGGTATGAGCGGTTGTCGACGTTCCTAATTGAGAAGGGCTTCGTTAGTGGCCAAATAGACCCCACACTATTTCTACGCAGAGATGGTGATAATATTTTTGTAGCCCAAGTATATGTCGATGACATAATTTGTGACTCAAACAATAGGAGCTATTTAAATGAATTCATTGGACACATGGAGAGTGAATTTGAAATGAGTCTAGTGGGAGAGTTGACTTTTTTCCTGGGACTTGAAATCAAGCAAACTCGCTATGGTATCCATGTGCACCAATCAAAGTATACACAAGAAATGCTTCGAAAATTCAATATGAGTGATTCAAAAGAGGTAACCACTCCCATGGCCACAAACACAAGATTAGACAATGATGAGAGTGGTAAACCCGTTGATTTGACTCAATATCGAAGCATGATAGGTAGTTTGTTATACCTCACAGCTAGTCGACCGGATATTCTATTTGCTGTGGGTATGTGCGCTAGGTATCAAGTATGTGCCAAGGAATCTCACTTAATCGCTGTTAAGCGAATTTTGAGGTATCTAAAAGGCACAATTGGAGTCGGTCTATGGTACCCCCGTACCGAATCATTTGATTTAATTGGCTATACGGATTCCGACTACGCTGGATGTAAGTTGGACCGGAAGAGCACAAGTGGGGGTTGCCAATTCATAGGTTCGTCCTTAGTAAGTTGGTCAAGTCGGAAGCAACATTGTGTTGCTCTCTCCACAACCGAGGCAGAGTATATTGCTATGGGAGAGAGCGTATCACAATTGTTGTGGATGATACATACTTTAGAGGACTATGGTTTGAGTTACAAGGGTGTGCAAGTGTTATGTGATAACATTAGCACAATTAACCTAACCAAGAATCCAGTCCATCATTCTAGAACCAAATACATTGAGGTGCGTCACCACTTCATTAGGGATCATGTAGCTAGGGGAGATATTATACTCTCACATGTAGAGTCCAAATCAAACCTAGCTGACATTTTCACTAAACCACTCCCCAAAAATGAATTTAGTTTCCTAAGACGGGAGTTGGGAATGTGTCGTGCTTCATGAATTTCAAAATGCATTCAAACCCTTCATGATTATTTCGAAATTGTTGGGAAATAATTGGGTAACTTTGGGGACATCTCACACAAACTATAAGGTTTAACAAAACGTTTTTGTTTGCTTGATATGGGGTGAGTTGTTAGGATCAACTAAATTTCTCAAAATGTCAATGCATCCCTTGAGGAATTAAGTTGACGAGATAATAATCACTTCGGTGACCAAGTATAGGGAAAACCATTGCATAACATATGTGTATATGGCTCCATGATCATACTTGGACATTCCAATCAAGGTAACTGATTGGAAACCTGAATTTGATACACACTTAGTTGAAATTGCTTGAATGATTGTTGATTGAGTTTGACTCCATTTGGATGGATCAAAGTGATTGTTGAACCTATAAGGACTTTTGATCCTTGTTCAGGGATCAATTTTAGTCATGAGATCATGTCCAAGTTTGATAAACTTCATCAGATCTCGATTGGAAAAAGTCTGAAAATCTGAAACTGAATGTTTCAGATCGTATCAGGGAGTATCAGGAACCTTGATCGGTCACCGGACTGATCAGGCATAAGGCTGATCGGTCCTCGGACCGATCTGGCTCCATTCTGTAACGATCGGTCCACAGACCGATCAGAGGGCATCAGTGACTTTACGAAATTCTGATCAACCTTACTGAGCCAGCCTGGATCGGTCCTCGGACCGATCTGGCACCCTATGGTGATCGGTCCACAGACCGATCAGGGGGTTCACAGTAAGCCTCCCAAGGCTACTGATCGCTTCCTGATCGATCAGCCGATCGATCAGGGACATGCCTGATCGGTCACCCGGCCGATCAGGATCAGGCCAGAGCCTGATCGGTCTGGGGACTATCAGATCGAACGGTGATCCATTCAGGCACATTAAAATCTGGTTGGTGGACCGATCCACCAACCAATTAAATCCTCTACAACCTCTCTTTCCCGAACCCTAGCGCCGAAAAACCTCCCACCTGTACAATCTTTGTGTCGTGCGAAAGCTCTCCCAGTGCTTTCTTCTTCCTCGAGAGAGTCTCTGAGCGTGCAGTCCTAAGGAGTTCTTCCGGGCTCTGTTTTCTTCCTGCTTCCTGCGACGTTTTCTCGCTGAAGGGCCTTACGATCTCTCTCTTGCGCCGGGTTTTCTCCTACGCAAGGTTATTTTTCCAACCTCCAAGAACTTCACAAATGGCACCTAAGTAAGTGTTTGTCTCAGTTTTCCTTTCAAATCAGTTCATAAATTATGTGTGAGGCTAACCATGTTTTGTGCCGTGATTCCTTGTTTCGTGCCATGACCCCTTGATCTGGCCGTGACCCTCTTGTATTGACCATGACCCTTTTTGCGTCATTTTATCACCTTATGATCAAATCTCATTTTCGGACGATTATTGTTCTTCGTTTGATCAAATGTTTTATCTCTTATTCACTGATTGGGTCTTGTCTTTTGATCTACCCTTAATCTTGTGTCGTGATTATTTTGGGTTGAATTCTTTCCGTGATCAATTCAATCAATCCAATCTCTAGAAAATCTTCCAAGGGCAAAGACCCTATAGAGGGCAACGCAAAGGGGAAAGCACCTTCTTCTTCTACGCCCTCCAGAAGGCCTCAGCCTTCTTTAAGTTCTCGTTTTCCTAATGCTGCATGTGAGCAGGCATATCAATCTCGCACCT
Source organism: Boesenbergia rotunda (assembly GCA_024364735.1). NCBI lineage: Eukaryota > Viridiplantae > Streptophyta > Magnoliopsida > Zingiberales > Zingiberaceae > Boesenbergia > Boesenbergia rotunda. The sequence goes on along the minus strand of JAGFNQ010007167.1, from coordinate 82,802 downwards.
TCAAGCTACTTCCCTGCCGACCCATTGACGTTCCATTTCTGACTGAGTACTGTCCATCAATCATGGAGATTGTCACCTTTTATAATCTTGGTTTTCTCCTCTCTTTGGAGAGAACTATCAATCATGACCTAGTCTCAGAGTTCTATAACAACCTTCAGCAGGGACCTCAAGGAGGCTTCGAGTTCACCACTCGAGTCGCCAAGAAGAATCTTGATTTTTCTTACGAGATCTTGGCAGAGTATTTGGGTGGTCGACGATCACTAAACTTGTATTCAATCTACCCTGAGCTTACTGACCCTTTATTGGCACCCTTTGCGGATGTGACTCTAGATGGCATCCATCAGTATTTCTTCGGTCATCCCCGCCCAGACGGTCTCGATGAGCTGGGCACTGATTTTCCTACCTTTGCGGCACTTCGTCTCTCTCCTACCAGTTACATCTTATTCAAGATCATCACAAATTGTATCCTACCAATCACTTCTAAGCCCCTATCTGAGATTCGACCCTATCACTGCCTGATGCTCTACGGCATGCACTGCCGTTTGGACTTCGACATCATGGAGAGCATCTTCCAGTCTATTTTATCCTATCGCGAGCCGAGTCGTCGCACGGTCTACATGCCGTTTGGTCATGTCATCACCGACTGGCTTATGTCGGTAGGTGTTGATGTCACCAAGGGCAGGACCATGCCCATGGTAAAACAAGACTGCAGACTTGGTCGACGGGCATTCGCCAAGTCTGGCATCGTTGTTCGGGCACACAATCAGGCGTTGGTTTGGAAGGATGGTAGGGTGCTTGGTGAGCTACCGAGGGGAGGTCCACAAGTTCAGGCGCCAGTCGATGCTGCTGCGGATTACGATGATGAGCCCGAGCCAGATCTGCGCTGGCAGATCTCAGAGCTGGAGCAGACCTTCCAGCATGATTTTCAGCTACGAGAGACTCATCGAGAGGAGGTCAGGTCACAGTTCCGATCCATCGATAGCAGGCTGACTTCGATTGAGACCGACGTTTCTGGAGTTTGCACTTTACAGCAAACATGGTACGATGAGTGGCGCCGCCATACATTTCCAGGGGATGCTCCTTCGGGCAGTGCTGCACAAGGGTCTGCGGATGCCACGATGGATGACCTCATGCACGATGACGACCCTCGCGCTGACGTTTGAGCTTGGATGCCTGCTGCCTTTTCTCATGATCTGTGTACTTAATCGTTTTTGGTCTGTGTGACTTTTGGGCTATGTGCCCCATGACTTGCTTATTGTGGTCTTGCACTACACGTACCTGGATTTTGATGCATCTGTCTTGCATCGTGTGATTTCTCTGGATGTTTTATGACTTATTTCTTTTTGACTTTGATGCATGTTTTATCCTACTTTAGTTACTCCTTGTTGATGCTATGATGTACTATCTACATATTTGATCCATAGCTATCTTCATGCTTATGATGTCATGCTCATATGATACATATGCTTGTTTTTCCATGCCTATATGTTTTTTTTTGTCATATGTATTCATATGCTTATCAAAAATCAATCTGTTATTTTGGGATACCCCTTGGGTTGAGGGGGAGTATAGTTTAAACTTAACAGCCTTTCTAGACCCCTTTTCGGTGTTCGACAAAGGGGGAGAGTGTTGGTTGGTTATGTTTAGGATGATCATATTGTAGGGGGAGGATCTGGATTCCCCTATGATTCCAAATTTGAGAAAATTGATTGAGAATCCCTAAACATAAAATCGGATTGTCAGACAACAAAAAGGGAGAGATTGTTGATGCAGTCTGGCCCTGATTGTTGTTTTGGTTTTGACACCGATTTTAGTTCAGGTTGATTATGATGATTATGATTAAGTCCTGGTCGGGGATCAGGCATGCAATGAAAAGTCCTAGCTTGGAGGGCTAGGTGTGTGAAAAGTCCTAATTCGGAAGAGGTGGGTGAAAAGTCCTAGCTTGGAGGGCTAGGTGAAAAGTCCTAACTTGGAGGGATAGGTGCAAATTCCCATCTTGGAGAATTAGGTGAAAAAGTCCTGGCTTGGAGAGTCAGGTGCTAGCTTGGAGGGCTAGGTTTGGAAAGTCCTAATTCGGAAGAGTTGGGTGAAAAGTCCTAGCTTGGAGGGCTAGGTGAAAAGTCCTAACTTGGAGGGTTAGGTGCAAATTCCCAACTTGGAGGGTTAGGTGAAAAATCCTTAGCTTGGAGGGCTAAGGTGGATGGAACCCTAGCTTGGAGGGCTGGGTCGAAGCCCTGGATCGGTCTGGTGACTGATCAGGGATATTGGCACGCTGCTCCTTCGTGGATCGGTCGGGTGACCGATCCAGCTATGACTAATCGGTCTTGTGACCGATCAGGCAGCAGGTGTTGCCCTGTTGCTTGGCTCCTGATCGGTCTGGTGACCGATCAGGGAGTAAGCAACTTCCTCACTGCCCTACTCCTGATCGGTCTGGTGACCGATCAGGGAGTGAACAGTGAGTTGAGTTGCCCTTTTGATTAGCTTCTGAACGGTCCGGTGACCGATCAGAGACTTAGGATTTGATTTCCAGAATTACTGTTCATCGAACCTGATCGGTCTGGGTGACCGATCAGGAATCATTCTGATCGGTCTGGTGACCGATCAGGCTTCACTCTGATCGGTCCGGTGACCGATCAGGCTTGTGTTGCCGTGAGGTTGGGAGTCCCAGCAAAACAGTGGATCGGTCCGGTGACCGACCCAAAATCTCTGGATCGGTCTGGTGACCGATCACTTTAATTCAAATTGCCTGTCAAACGCTCTGATCACATCTGACCACACCCGATTCTCTACGCTAAGCTTCTGATTCTTGATTTACTGGTTGATATGGAGCTCTAACAGTCTGATTAAGCTGTAGGTGACAGGGGATGATTCAAACACTCAAGGAGAGTCAATGGAGAACTTTTCTTGGAGCAGGTTTGTCCGTTTTTCTATCTCAGGTTGCAACGGCCGAGCTGAAGACTGGAGCTGAAGACTAGAGCTGAAGACTGGAGCTGAAGACTGCACTGCTTTGTTTCCATTCGTTTCTTCCGCTGTGCTATTGATAAGGTTGAGTGCAGAAATTTCATAAGTGTCAAAGGTTTCAAGTGTTTGGCTATATTCACCCCCCTCTCTAGCCATCCGGGTTCCAACAGTAACCTCCCCCTTAACCTATGTCTTCCCCCATTTTCAATTCTAGTCACAATCCAAGTTAAGTTTCCACTTAACAACAGCAATATGTTAAAAATATAAGACATATCAGAACCTAAGAGGTACCTCCCCCTTAATCCATGTCTTCTCCCATTTTTAATCATTCAATTTCTAAGTTAGAAAGAATACCTTAAACCATCCATTCCAAGTTGAAATTCTAACTTAAACCACCCATTCTCCCCCTTTGACACCATCAAAATGATTGCCTCAAGCAACCAAAACCCATGGTATCAAATGAGAGAATTTTCAATTTCTGAAATTTCTCACAGTGGCTGAAAACTTACGTGCCAGTCGACTGCCCATGGGGCAGTCGACTGATACACTATCAGTAACCCATTTCAGCTTTTCTGTCGAATTTCAGAAACTCCCAGAAAATTCCAAAAAATTTCGAAAATTATAAAATTTTGCATACATGTTTGAAATGTTATACTCTATCAGGGAAAAATATTAAACCATATAAAATTTCAAACATGCATGACTTTTGATAAAAATCCAAAAGCTTTGAAAATCACTACATTTTGTATCAAACTTGAAACCAATTTTGCAATCATATGATTTTTAAAAACATGGCAAAGTATGTAAAACATAAAATGGTTTTCCAATGTTTAAAATGCCCAACTATGATCTTTGGGCAAAGTGTCCATTGATTAAACACTTGTCTTCCCCATAGTTGGTCTAGTTTTCATATTTTGATACTCTCAATGGTTCAACAATGTGCCACAAGCACAGGTGATCCAAATGTATCACCCTAATGGATCAAGAACCCTTTTTCAAAGCTAATATCTCTAAGTTCATCCTACACTTCCACAAAACACATTCCAAGGCCTCTTCTTAAGGATGTAAATTCCGATTCGGGAAGAGGCTTGGAAAAGATATCGGCTAGGTTCGACTTTGATTCAACATAGTGTAGTTCTATGTCTCCCCTTGCCACATGGTCTCTAATGAAGTGATGTTTTACTTCAATGTGTTTTGTCCTAGAATGGTGAACCGGATTTTTTGGTTAAATTGATTGTATTTACATTATCACACAAGACTTTGACCTTGGTGTAATGTAACTCATAATCCTTTAGGGTGTGCATGATCCAAAGGAGTTGGGAAACACACCCACTGTAACGCCCGCCCATTTACAGCCTTACGACGGCGCTACGTGACATACATATACGCATATGGACTTCTTAATGCAGCAGAATAATTTTAATACTTTATCCACATGCGTTTAAACCATGCACTTATAACTTAAATCATGTTAACACATTCTTAGCTATCATTCTTAAACATAGTGACATGGTAAACTTAGCATTCATTCTTAATCATATAGCATCATTCTTAAACATGTTTGCATGGTCATCATGTAAAGAGAGAAAGACATAGGATCTATTCTTTTCTTTTGCCAAGTCATTGCCACACACACACACTTGCCCCTCCTGCTGCTTCCCTTAATAACCTCTTGCTTGATCTGCGGTATAAGAACATAAGACTATAAGCACATAAGCTTAGTAAGACCCTTTCCTACTCACTAAAAACCATACGTCATATCATGCATAAACATATAAATATTCATCATAGCATAATCCTGAACATAAAACATAAGCTTACTCTTAACGTAAAACATGGGCATAACTTAATTATCATTGCATAATTCTTAACATGAACATAAGAATAAACATACTTATCATGGCATATTCCTTAACATGAACATAAGCATAAACATTCCTATCATGACATATTTCTTAACATGAACATAAGCATAAACATTCTTATCATGACATACTTCTTAACATGAACATAAGCATAAACATTCTTATCATGACATATTTCTTAACATGAACATAAGCATAAACATTCTTATCATGGCATATTTCTTAGCATGAACATAAATAAAATCATGGCATCATAATTTAGCATGAACATAAACATAATCATAGCATCATAATTAACATGAACATAAATATAATCATGACATTATATCTTAGCATGAACATAAATAAAATCATGGCATCATATTTTTAGCATGACCATACTTTGCATTATCATACATTGCATAAACATACCTCGCATAAACTTACTTTGCATAAACATACTTATCATAAACATAATGCATAACATGGATGGATGCATGCGGCAAATGCATATATCATAAGGATGCTTAGTTTAAAATCATACTTTTAAATACTTAAACATAATCATAACATCATTGGGGCCCTGGCTTGTACCACATTCATACATCATATGCGCGCATCCCTAAGTAAATACGAGGTAGCTAATCTCGACCTACTAGGGTAAGGACAACTTCATCGGTAGTCCCCGAACCGTGGATAGCTTCATCGGTAGTCCAGAACCGTGGACAGCTTCATCGGTAGTCCAGAACCATGGACAGCTTCATCGGTAGTCCAGAACCATGGACCTTACTTAGGTCCGGTACAAGCCCATTCATAAAATAAAATACTTTCACATGCTTCTTCATTCATAAAACATTCATAGCATAATCATTCATTCTTAATGCTTAACATCATCATTATGCCTTGAAGGCATGAATCTTATCTTCATTCATCATTTTAATTCCATATCATCATTATGCCTTGAAGGCATGAACTTTAACTTCATTCATCATTTTCATCCATAACATGACATGCATACATATCATTCATAAATCATACATATCATTCATAGATCATGACATACATACATATGATTCCTATCTCATGGCATACCTACATAATTAGCATCTTAATTCATAAAACATACATGGTCATGATACATAGGAAAACATGCCTAGATCCTTTCATACATGATACATTTCCTTAGGTTCATGGCACATGGTCTAAGCATTTATGAATCATCATAACAAATGACCTATCATACAAGTCATGACCCATAAGTTAGGGTTTTGGTTGACATAAAATTCTTCCAACATACTTAACCATATACATACATCTTAGTACCCTATAAACATGCATCCTTGTGGTCTTAACCCAACCCTATCCCTAGGTTAGGGCCTTGGCTGAAACCCTAAGGAGCCCTAGGTCCACGGAAAATATATATAGACCACCAATAACATCCCATACAAACATAAAATGCCATAGAAAAACCTTTGATCCCATAATTAGGGCTAACCCTATTCCTTTAGCCCTAGATTAGCCCTTGGCCGAAACCTAAAGGCCCATGAAATTCATAGAAAAATCTTTATAAAACCCAATTACTATCCATCATGTCATAGGGAAACAAATTAAACATATTGGATGGTTAGATCAAGTTCCATCCATGAGTTAAAGGTCTTGGCCGAAACTTAGAGGAGCCATTGCACATGTAAAAATTCACATGAATCATCACTAACATCACTTACATCATAAGGAGACATAAGAATCATCATTAGAGAGTTAAAACTAGTCCTAGCCATAGAACCATGAAGGTGGCCGAAACCCTAAGTCCTTCTTCATGGATTTTTCATCTTAGATCTCAAACAAGAACTTAGATCATATCCATATCAAGAAAAACCATTACACCACAGGGGAGGGGGTCTTACCTTAGACTATCTTGGTTATAGACCTTAGATGGGGAGGAGGTTGAAGACCTTGTTGTCTCTTGACCACTCCTAGCCTTTGCAACCTTGTAAAAAGCCTTGGATCTTGGAAGAGGGACCTTCTTGTGAAGCTTTCCAAAGGGAAACTCCCCCTTGAAGTTTCGGCTAGAATGAAGAAGGAAGAGGGAGAAGGGTGAACTTGGTGGAAGAAGAGAAGTAACCCCCCATGCCCTCTCTTTATACCACTTTAAGGAGGCAAGTGAAGAGTCATGGTGGATGACTCTTCATTTTCCTTAAGCCTTAACCAAAATCCACTTCATTCCCTACTAGCACTCCCTTGCTAGGTGAATTGGTTAGTGCATGCATGGTTGTAGACTAGGTCCAAGGTTCAATCCTTGGTGCATGCACTTTATTTTTATTTTCTTTTTATTTCATTTTTCCTTATTTTCGAAAATTCCCTAAAATTCACCCATAATCATGCTAAAATTCTTAATTACAATTCTTTTATAGTTATAGTAAATTCTACCTAATTAAAACCCATTTTTGGAGCCCATATAAGGCCCATTAGTACTAAATTTCTCAATTTAAATGAGAAAATCATGGATTTCTAGGCTAAGGTTCGTACTAATATCTCTAGGTCCCTCGAAAAATTATCTAGACATGATCAATATTTTAAAGAAAATATTAAGAAAATTTTCCGGGTCGTTACACCCATCCATTGTCACATATTCCGCTTTCGTTGTTGATAGGGCAATGCATGGTTGTTTCCTACTACTCTAACTAACTAAGGAAGACCCAAGGAATTGACACCCTCCACTTGTACTCTTCCTATCTAACTTACACCCCGCATAGTCTGAGTCGGTGTATCCAATTAGGTCAACACTAGGAGTTCTAGGATACCAAAGTCCGACATTGAGGGTCCCTTTTACATACCTTAAGATCCTCTTAACTACAACCAAATGGGACTCTTTGGCACAAGATTGGTATCTTGCACACATACCTACCGCAAAAAGTATGTCGGGTCTACTAGCGGTTAGGTATAGGAGGTTACCAATCATGCTCCTATATTGTTTAGAGTCTACCATTTTCCCTTCAATGTCACTATCCATTTTCACATTGGTTCCTATGGGTGTAGATGCTACCTTAGCATTTTCTAAATCAAATTTCTTTAACATCTCCTTAGCATATTTGGTTTGAAAGACATGTGTACCTTCATTAGTTTGCTTGACTTGAAGGCCTAAGAAGAAGGTTAACTCTCCTACAAGACTCATTTCAAATTCATCTTCCATACACTTGATGAATTCTTGTAGAAAGTCATTATTTGTTGACCCAAAAATGATATCGTCTACATAAACTTGGGCAACAAATATGTCCTTGTCTTTAGATTTTAGGAACAATGCAGAGTCAATTGTTCCTCTCCTAAACCCTTTAGACACTAAAAATGAAGAAAGTCTTTCATACCAAGCACGGAGAGCTTGTTTCAATCCATATAAGGCTTTTCTTAATTTGAACACGTGTCTTGGATAATTGGGGTCCTCAAACCCAGGAGGTTGTTCTACATATACCTCTTCCTTAATGATCCCATTAAGAAATGCCGACTTCACATCCATTTGGTGGAGTATGAAACCCATGTGAGCGGCATAGGCTAGTAGAATTTTAATTGATTCTAACCTAGCTACGGGGGCATAAGTCTCATCATAATCTAGTCCCTCAACTTGGTTAAACCCCCTAGCTACCAATCTAGCCTTGTTCCTAGTGATTTTACCTTGGTCATCTAGTTTGTTCCTAAAGACCCATCTTGTGGTTACAATGGTACAATCAGTGGGCCTAGGAACTAACTCCCAAACTTCACTCCTCTCAAATTGATTTAGCTCTTCTTGCATGGCTAAAACCCAATCAACATCTCCCAATGCTTCATCAATGGACTTGGGTTCTAATTGGGAGATTAGAGCTACTTGACTAGTTTGATCCCTAAAATAGGACCTAGTCCTTACTCCTTGAGTGACATCACCCACTATTTGGTCAATAGGGTGATCATGGTGATGTCTCAAGGGCCTAGAGGTTGTGGGTTCATTTACTCCTTCTTCCTCATCCTCTAGGGTACTTCTTACTCCCCCTTGATCATTGCCCTCCAAATGTAGGTCTTGGATTCTTTGGGCAAGGGGTTGGACCTCTTCTATATCCTTATCAATTGAAGCCTTTCTAGGGTAGGTACTAGTTGTTTCATCAAATTTGACATTTGAGGACTCCTCAATCACTTTTGTCCTCTTGTTGTAGACTCTATAACCCCTACTAGTCAATGAGTACCCTACTAGAATTGCTTCATCGACTTTTGACTCAAATTTCCTTAGGTAATTTTTGGTGTTTAAGATGTAAACTTTACATCCAAAGACTCTAAAATAATGTACTTGTGTTACCCTTCCATTCCACAATTCAAAAGGTGTTTTCCCTAGAAACCTATGTACCAACACCCGGTTTTGAATATAGCAAGCGGTGTTGACCGCTTCGGCCCAAAAATAGCTAGGAAGAAAGTATGCATTAAACATAGTCCTAGCAGCTTCTTGTAGGGCTCGGTTTTTCCTCTCAACTACCTCATTTTGTTGAGGAGTCCTCGGGCATGAAAACTCATGCTTGTACCCATTTTCAACACAAAATTATGTGAAATTAGCATTTTGGAACTCCCCACCATGGTCGCTCCTAATTCGGTTTATTTTGATGTTCTTTTCATTTTCTACCCTTTTACTAAATCCTATAATAATCTCTAGGGTATCATCCTTATGTTTCAAGAAATAAACTCATGTAAATCTAGAGAAATCATCTACTATGACTAGGCAATATTTACTCCCTACAAGTGAGGGAGTACTATGGCAATCAAACAAATCTATGTGTAAAAGTTCTAAAGGCAAAGAAGTAGTGGTTAGGGTTTTACCTTTGTGTGATGCTTTCGATTGCTTACCTTCTTGGCATGCATCACACAACTTGTTCTTCTCATACTTGATCATTGGTAGCCCCTTCACCAACTCTTCCTTGGCCACTCTTGCAATGCTCCTCATGTTGACGTGTCCAAGTCTCTGGTGCCATAACCACCCTTCTTCTTCTTTAGACATGAGACACTTAACAACATTGTTAGTAGCATAGGTAAGATCAAGATAATATAGATTCGCTTCTCTAAACCCTTCTAATATGATAGCACTTGATTCATTATGTCTAATGATGCATTTTCTAGCATGAAATTCATCTTTAAACCCGACATCACATAATTGACTTACACTTAATAAATTGAACTTCATGTCTTTGATCAAAAGTACCTTATGTATGGAAATAGTGGGAGATACCTCAATTGTGCCCCTACTAATGATTCTCAACTTTCCACTATTTCCAAAAGAGACGGTCCCTTCTCTTAGGTAGCTAATAGTGGTGAACTTGCTCACATCCCTGGTCATGTGTCTTGAGCATCCACTATCTACTATCCACATTGTTGGGGCCTCCTTCACCTTTACCTAAACAACACGGAAAATATACTCTTTTGGTACCCATATCTTTGATCCATAAGTATCATTTAGAAATCCCTTAGGTACCCATGCCTTCTTTGTGGTTCCCCTAGCCCCTAGTCTCCTAGATGCACCAATCCTACCGGTAAGTGAGACAAAGGCTACCTCCTTTGTCTTAGGCCTATAACCCAACCCGGCTTTGTTGTACACATCCCTTTGACTGTTGATGATCATATCTAGGTTACTTGATCCTACTTGGAATTTCCTAAGGGCCTTTGTGAGGTCATCTACCTGTTTCCTTAATTCCCTATTTTCATTTTCAATGTGTGAAGCATGTGAAGAGGTAGAACTAGCATGCAAATCTTTATGCTTAGTAGCTTCTACTCTAAGCATGACAATTTGTTCTTTTAGATCCTTAACTTTACTTCTAGCCTTGGCTAAGTCCATATTCGTGCTAGAAATTATTTTCACTAAAGTAGAAGAGGGTAAGTGGTATACCTCACTTACCGAAGCTTCTGACTCTGATGATGAAGTGGAGGAGCTCTCATCATCACTTCTTGAGCTTCGTTCATCATCTGATGAGTCTGAGTGATCTTGTGCCATAAGAGCAAAGTGGGAGACTTGCTCTTCTTCTCCCTTTGAGGATGAGGGATCATCCCAAGTTGCCTTGACGTTGGTGGCACCCTTCTCCTTTCCCCTTGATTTCTTCTTGTCACTCTTCCTTTTCTCTTCCTTCTTGTCATCCCTTTTCTTCAATTGGGGACACTCGTTCTTCATATGTCCCTCTTGATGGCAGTTGTAGCATATTATGTCCTTGGCCTTACCCTTACCTTTGGCCCCTTTCCTAGCATAGGATTTGTTAGATAAACTTTTAAATGCTCTACGAAACTTTCTTACCATGAACGCCTCTTGATTGCTATCCAAGGAGGTGCTAGATTCTTCTGAGTCTGACGAGGATGAGTAAACTACCTTCTTCTTCTCCTTCCTCTTCTTCTTCTCCTTTTTTGCAACAAAAGCAATACCTTTCTCTTTTGCTGAGATATTAGCTTGCTCGTGTAGCTCAAATTCACAGAAAAGATCATCCAATTTAATAGTTGACAAATCCCTCGATACTTTGTATGCATCAACCATGGATGCCCACAAAGTGATTCTTGGGAAAGCTTGTAAAACATACCTGACGATGTCCCAGTTTTTGATCTTCTCTCCAATCACATGGAGTTCATTTATCACTTCCATTACCCTTCCATGTAGCTGGCTGACAGTCTCGTTGCTTTTCATGGAAAGGGATTGTAGTTGGGCCACTAGCAAGTCCTTCTTGGCTCTTCTGGACTCGTTTGACCTCTCGTTCAGTTCAACCAACTTGTCCCATAGTTCCTTGGCGCTCTTGAACGACCCCACCTTGTTCAGTTGCTCCTTCAAGAGCCCGCATTGCAATGTGGTGGTGGCCTTGGCATTTGATTGCGCCCTCTTCATCACCTCCTTCGACCATGATCTCATTGGTGTTGGGTCTCCTCTTTCATCGACGGGCGCCTCGAAGCCATTTGCAACACTTATCCAATTTTCAATGTCATTCATAAGGTAGTATTGCATCCTACCTTTCCAATAGGCGAAGTCATTCCCGTCGAAGAACGGAGGTCATGCGGTGGAGTATCCCTCTTGAAACGCCATCACAATTGTTCCGGTTGACTGTTAGATCTTCTAAAACGCACCAGCTCTGATACCAACTGAAGGATCGTATAAGGCGTGCAGAGGGGGGGGTGAATGCACTTTTTTGGATCTTGGATCTCTACAGAATTGTTAGCGCAGCGGAAATAATATGCAAAGAAATCAAAAACAATGCTAACACTTATCGTTTACTTGGTATCCACCCAGATGGGTGACTAGTCCAAGGATCCACGCCGCGAGCACCACTTTTCACTATTGAAAAGTCTCCTTGAGGTGGAGAAACCTTTACAGCAAGATCTTCCTCTTTACAGATGCAGAAATATGAGGGAGGAAGCAAGAATCACTCTACACACGAGCAGCACTTCGACACTGTACGGAACCGTGCCGTGCACGTGCAAAAAGTGCTCCTTTTATAGGTGAACAGGACAGATTTGCAATCTGTCCAACCCGCACCAGTCGACTGCCCCTGGGGCAGTCGACTGGCCTAGCATTAATTGCTAGCCAACAACTAGTTTCGGGGTATACCAGTCGACTGCCCAATGGCCAGTTGACTGGTCCGACGCTGTAAACTTTCTGTGAGTTTTGGCAGTCGACTGCCACAGGGCCAGTCGACTGCCCTGCCTCACAGCTCAGCTCCAGCCGCTCCGGACCTTCTCCTTCGCATGTGCCTTCAGGTCTGCTCCCTTGGCTTGCCCCTTGAAGACCTCTTCCTCTGGCTATCGTCCCTCGGATGCGCATGCAAGCCTTCCCTTGGCTTGCCTCCATGCCACCCTTCACGTGTGCCTTTGAAGTCCACTTCCCGGCTTGCCCTAGGAGCTCTCCTCCCTCGGCTCTCGTCCCTCGGATAAGTCCACCATGTGTGATTCTCCAAGTCCTACAAACTCAATCACACATATCAAATACAACATAACACTCTAACTTTGAACATATTCGCCCACACATCAAAACCATGATCTTCCAATCATTTAAGGGCTGATTGCCTCAACAGTTCTCTCTACTACGGGCAGATGTTCATGGACTGAGAGAGGACTTCCACACATTTCAGCAGCAACAGGCTGTCATTCAGGGGGAGGTTCATGGTCTCACTTAGTTCTATCAGGGGTTTCGGCGGCAACAGGATGAGATGTATGCGATGATGCAGAGCTGGAACCTGATGTATCAGGCCCCTTCTCCTCCTCCTCCTCCAGGCGATGATGAGTAGTTGAGATTGATTTGATGACTCTAGTGTTGAGAGTGTATGGCTTGGGTTTTATATTTTATCTCTCAAACACTTATTTTCGTCATGTAATGGTTGAAAACTTCGGGGCCTTGGCCCTTGTAACATTGGTTATCTTTCTTTATGGTTTTAGATGAAACTTCTATTTATGCTTGGTATTGCTTATATAAATTTTTAATTCATGTCTTTGATATTGCTTATATTGTTTGCAATTCATGATTTGCTATTGAATGGTATGATATTGCTATTATATGCACAAGGGAAGTTTCATATATATATGTATATGCCTAGGGTTAAGGGATAAAAGGAGGAAGGTTTAATCATCGTGCGAATATACAAGGAAAAGGGGGGAGTTGAGGGCAATTTTATGTGTAAAATGGGAATCGATAGGCTTAACAAACACATAGAATCAAATAAAGGATTGAGAGTTGATACAAAATGATACATTTTCAAATGAATTGGAGTTTGTACCAAAAGTCGAGCATATTTGGTATTTTTCATGAAACTATATTTTTTTAGGGTAGATTATATCCTAACAAATATGCTTACAAAGTTTTCTATTTTTTTGAATTTTGTAGAATATTCTAGGGATTTCTGAAATTCGGTTGGTAATTTCAGAAATGGAGTGTATCAGTCGACTGCCCTTGGGGCAGTCGACTGATGTTTCTGTGGGATTGCAAATTTCATAGACTAGTCGACTGATGTAGGGGCAGTCGACTAGTATGGCTATTGGGTGATTGCTGAGGGGTTTTCAAAAATACGAGGAGTTCTTTTTGACACTAGGGCTAGGGTTGCTTGAGGCAGTCTTTTTAATGGTGTCAAAGGAGGAGAACTTGTGAGTTTAAGTTAGGTTTGACTTAACTTGGTGTGGTGAAGAATTGAAAATTATGTGAAGAGCATAGGTTAAGGGGGAGGACATGTGTATGTCTCTTAATGTGCTATGCTTTTAATTTTTAATTGCTATTGTTGTTTTTGTACCTAACTTAATCATATTGAGACACATCAAAAAGTGGGAGATTGTTGAGGCAATCGACCCAAGTATGATCTGGAGGATCATGGGTTTTGATGTGTGTGTCAATATAGTTAAGTTAGGGTTTCATGTTGGTTTAATATGTGTATGTGAGTATGCAGGTTTGCAGGAACATATAGACTTGGTTGGATGTCTTCAGGTACGGTGAAGGGTGGCATGGAGGCAAGCTGTGATCTTGTGTGCGCATCCGAGGGACCATGGACGAAGCAGGGATGACGAGCCGAGGGAAGCGGACTTCGAGACATACGTGAAGGATGGCATGGAGGCAAGCCGTGGGCTTGCGTGCGCATTTGAGGGGTGAGGACCAAATTTGAAGAGGGCTTGAAGGCAACAGATCGAGGCTACTGGAGCAAGGACGATGAGTGATGGTAGCCCAATACTAGTGTCACGATGAGCCTCAAATTTAGATATTTATAAGCTGAAAACCCTTGGCTAACAAAATTAAATGTAGAATAGGGGCCTCAAGTCGTATTTTTCCAAGGACTAGTTTAGGATGTTTGATTCAAGCATGGATTTGTTTGTCGTCAAATGTTTTGGGTTTTCTAATAAAATGGGGGTTTTGTTGCGAATAGAATTGAAATAGCAGTAGCAAAATGAACTTAGTTAAGCAAGCAACCTATTTAACTCTAATCAAAGAAACTAGCTTAACACTAATTGAGAACTAAGCACTTCAATTTGACACTATGGAATTAAAAATGCACAAGCTGATTAAAAGAGCAATGAAGCTTGAAATGAGAAACCAAACTGCAGTAATTCAAGTCGGAACAATGTCTTACTAATGAAAACAGAATTAAAAGAAGTTATGACCTGCCTGATCGGTCGACAGTCTGATCAGATGTAAGCCTGATCGGTCGATAGACCGATCAGATGATGTCTGGATCGGTCAATAGACCGATCAGTGTCTGAAAGTGAGCTGATACAGAAACGAACGATTACAGAAACAAGTTAAAAATTGAAATCTAAGCTTCAGATCGAGTTCTTCACCGAGGATTCCCCCTTGCCGTCATGCAAGAGTGAGCTAGAGACCCTCTATCTCAAAGATCAAGTGAGAAATCAACTCCCGCGGTCAATCTGCGATGAACTTGCTGTACAGCTGAATTCCTTTCTCAAACTTCTCCTCCTTGGTAGATTAGATTGCAAATCGACTCCGAAACCTTCAGTGACTCTCAAGAACCCCTCCAATCGCCTCTGATAGCTCCGATCAATTGACAGCAGCTGACAAGAAGTATCTGATCGGAAAAGAAGAATTCTGGTGAAACCCTCGACCGAGATCCTCTCAGCGACAAAATTGGGTTGCAGATCTCGCTGAGGATTACTCCTTTGATTTGGAATCTCGAAGATGAATGGATCTGAAGTGGTCGCCTCAAGAACTGAGAAGAAAATCGATGAACTGGGAAGAAGATTGGAGAATACGCGACAACGAGCTCTGCGGAGGGGAATTCTGTTTTAACTAATCCTTTTTGAATTTCGACGGTTGTGATCGTTCCGGCCTCATCCGACGGTCAAATCCTCTCAGATCTGAACCAAAGTTTCTAGATCTTGATCAATGGCTCTATCTACTTCTCCTTAGCTCGGATCAATCAGATCTGCAGCGGATGACTCAGATCTTCCCTTCTCTTGCTTGGATGGTTGAAACTCCTTTAAGCTTGATTCGACGGTCAGATGTGCTCTGATTTGGTTCAAACTTTCAGATCTTGATCTGGGGTCATGATTAGCCCTATCCTGAACTCGGATTGATCAGAAGCTCACAGATGGCTTAGATCTACTTGTTCCTTGATCGGACGACCCATATTGATTCAATGCTTGATCGCCTTGATCCGAGTCAAATTCTGACTCAAACTTGATTCAACTTGATCTAGGTCCATGATCCTTCAAAGACTATAAAACCAAATTCGAATTAGATATCAAAACATCTCAAATATGCAAAGATTTGCAATTAAAGCCAAAATAAACTTAATCCATGGAACCTAGTGTAAATCCAAGATTAAGCATGTAAAAATGGATCAAAACATAGATTCTAGAGCCTAAATTAACTAACAAAATGGTAATTATCAACTCCCTCACACTTGCTCTTGAGAGTCTCGCACAAGCTAACTAAACATGTACCCCCTAGATTATTCTCAATCATGATTAGAAGCAATTGAAAAGAAATTACCTAGGCTTGTCAATTCTCAAAAATATAAGCTCAATGGACTAGTATCTTGTCCTTAAATCAACAACTTAACATACTTCATCCTTCAAGACTCATTGAGATGAACTAAACACACAAAGCCTATCAAGGGAATATTTAGTGGCTCTCTTCCTAAATTCTACATTTCAATGAAAGTGGAGCTCACTCAAACACAACATATTTCTTGCACTACCATAAGCTTGCTTATTATCTACTCTCCACCATCATTCTTGACTTGGATCCACATCTACAAAGGCTTATTAGAACAAGTTGAAGAAATATGAAATGATAGGAATGAAATAGAAGTTTAATGAATTTTTATACTAAAGAATCATGATAAAGAAAGTGAAGTAATATGGTATGATAAGGAAAATATGGAAAAGAAATATAGCATAATAAGAAACTATGGAAAAAGTAGAGAAAGTGGAAAACTTGGACACTCCAAAATGTAACCTAATGCACTTTGCCCCTTTGATGGTTTTTTTCTAGTGAAATCAAAGCTTAAAATGGAGTAGGAAACAGTCATTGATTTGATTGGATGAAAAATTCTCTCGGTGTACCAAAGCTGCTGTGTGCCAACCTGCTGATCGGTCTAAAGACCGATCAGACACTTCTTGATCGGTCTGGAGATTGGTCTGTGCTACATCTGGATAGTTCTCAACTGCTTCTGAATGGACTGGATAGCTCCTGATCAGTCTGAGTGACCGACCAGGCTCCTCCCTGATCGGACTGGTGACCGATCAGGGGCTGATCAGTAGCTGAAACTGTTTCTGCCAAGATCACTTCCTTTCAATCAACACTAAATCTCAAACTCATCTAGCTTCTTGTTAACATCTTCCACTTCAGAATTCTAACCATCTCTAGATACTTCATGTTTATTTCCCTTTTCTTTTCTCTTATTTTTTTCTTTTTTCTTTTTCTGTTTTTCAGCTACTTGGATTTTCTTTTCTATAGCCAACACTTCTGTTTTATTTTTTTCAGTTCCAATTCCTTACAATGTAAACTTCCTCATCTCCTCTTCAGTATCAGGTTTCCATACCATCTTCATTTCATAGCATCATTTGACAGATGGCAAACACCAATCCAATTCCTAAGTTAAAGAAGTTGATAGACATGATAAGGTATCACTGATAACTAACCCCTTGTGGACTTTCATTCCCTTCGAAATTTGCCTCATGGAGCATGAAACATCAAATTATATTCAAGAACTTAGATGTTCCACATGTAGTCTTCACTAACCAATTTTTGCAACTCCTTCTTGATACACCACTCCATCAACTTGGCACACTTCTTCATTCTAAACTTCATTTCCTGTTTTTTTTTTCTATTTTTGCGTTGCATCCCTCATACTTCTTCTTTCTCTTAAAGTCTATCAAAATAGATTCCCACTATAATTCAAGAAAAAGAAACTTCCAAAATTATCAAATTATCACTTCCTACCAAAATTTTTCAAAGCTCTAGCCACCTCCCCCACACTTAATCTTTTGTCTGTCTCGGGCAAAGTAACATCAAGAAACATCAAAAGAAACCAAGTCCATGGAGAATATGGTTATGAACAGAAAAATATAGGAAGGAAAATAGAATAGAGAGAAGATCAACAAGCAATATTGCAAGAATTTATATGAAAAAGGAACACCAAGTGATTCACCTCTATAAATGTGGTCCAATCATAGAAATATAGTTTTGAAAGAACCTAAGCAAGTTCTAGAGTACAATCACATGTGTGTATTACAAAAATTAGGCCAAATCCTCACTAGGTAAAAATGATTCATCTCAAGTCATCAATCTAGAGTCCATAACTAAGTAGTACTCAAACATTCAAGAATTTTCATCCATTGACTCAAATCCTAAGTTTTAACAACCAAATTTAATTTGCTTTCAAGAGACTCTAAAATGATATAGAGAAAACCTAGGTGGATACATTTATTCCTAATCATGTAAGAAATAAGGTGCCATAAGGGTAAAATGGTGTTCACAATGACTTTTTATTCATCCTACACTACCTAAACATTTATTGTAAAAGAATTCATTGTAAAAGAAAAATTGATTGCTAAAAGACATAAAAAATGATATATACAATGAAATCAAAGTGCGAGGAAAATAAAACTCCCCTTTAGATTGGGTAGATAGCATCTTTGATGTCCAATCCATCCACATCTAACTCCTTTACCTCTTCAAAGTATTTCTTGAGCCGGTGGCCATTGACTTTCCAAATAAAACCGTTAGCTTCATCCTTGATTTCAACAACACCATAAGGAAAAATGTTAGTTACAAGAAATGGACCTTCCCATCTCGACCTCAACTTACCTTTAATCAATTTGAGCCTTGACTTGTACAATAGAACCTTGTCGCCAATTTGAAACACTTTCCTCACTATATGTTTGTCATGAAAAATCTTAGTCTTCTCCTTGTAGTTCCTTGAGTTTTCAAATGCTTCTAGTCTTATCTCCTCAAGTTCTTGAAGATGAAGCTTCCTTTCTTCTCCACTTTAGTAGCATCAAAGTTACAAGCTTTCACCGCCCAATACGCTTTATGCTCTATCTCCACGGGTAGATGACAAGATTTTCCATATACTAATCGGTAGGGAGACATCCCAATTGGTGTCTTGTATGCCGTTCGGTAGGCCTATAGTGCATCATCAAGTCTCTTGCTCCAATCTTTCCTATTAGGCCCAACGGTCTTCTCTAAAATTGCTTTGATCTTTCTATTTGAATTTCAGCTTGGCCATTAGTTTGGGGATGGTAGGAAGTCGAAACTTTGTGCACAACCCCATACTTGCTAAGCAAAGCCTTCATGGCCCCTTGGAATCCCAAACCTGCAAAAGATATGTGACCTGACAAAACAACAACAACACAAGAATCATCAGTCCTGGAGGGAATGACCTCCACCCATTCAGAAACATAATCTACAGCAAGCAAAATATATAAATAACCACAAGATGCAGGAAAAGGTCCCATAAAGTCTATTCTCCAAACATCAAAAATCTCACAAAAAAGCATAGTCTGTTGGGGCATTTCATTTCTAGCTCCTATGTTCCCAGTTCGCTGACATCTATCACAATTTTTATAAAACAAATATGCATCATGAAATAAGGTAGGCCAATATAAACCACACTCTAAAACTTTCCTAGCTGTCCTCTGTGATCCAAAAGGCTGATGAATGGCAAAATGCAAGAACTGAATCAAACTCATGGTCAGGTATGCATCTTCTAATTATTTGATCATTACAAAACTTCCATAAATAAGGATCATCCCACACATAGAATTTTACATCACTTTTAAGTTTATCTTTTTGAGCCTTAGAAAATTGTGTAGGAAAAACATGAGCTACTAGAAAGTTAACAAGATCTGCATACCAGGGCGACTCACCATGTATCAAAAGAAGGTGCTCATCTCTAAAGTCATCATCAATGGTGGTAGGGGATCCATCTCCCTCAATTCTGCTCAAGTGGTCTGCAACCAAATTCTCTTTGCCACTCCTATCCCGGATTTCCAAGTCAAATTCTTGGAGTAAAAGCATCCATCTAATTAGTCTAGGCTTAGCATCTGGCTTCTTCAAAAGGTACTTTAAGGTTGCATGATTAGAAAAAACAATAACATGTGAGCACAACAAATAAGATCTAAATCGGTCTAAAGCAAAAACAATAGCAAGAAGCTCTTTTTCAGTGGTAGTGTAGTTGGCTTGTGTAGCATCTAGGGGCTTAGAAGCATAGCAAATAACATAAGGTGCTCCATCCACCCTCTGTGCAAGAACATCTCCTACTACAAAATTAGATGTATCACACATTAGTTCAAAAGGTAAATTCCAATCAGGGGGTCTAATAATAGGAGCTGAAGTAAGAGCCTCCTTAGTCTATGAAAAGCTTCTTTGCATTTTTCATCGAAACAAAATTCCACATCTTTTTGCAACAATCTAGTCAAGGGTCGAGCAATCTCGTTGAAGTCTCTAATAAATCTCCTGTAGAATCCTGCATGGCCAAGAAAAGCTCAAAAATGTCGTACGCATACGGGGTAAGATAAAGAAGATATAACACTAATTTTAGCAGGATCTACCTCAATACCTCTCCTAGAGACTATATGACCTAATACAATACCATGCTCTACCATAAAATGATATTTTTCAAAATTAAGAACAAGATTAGTCTCAATGCATCTATGTAAAACCCTAGATAATTATCTAAACAAGAATCATATAAAGTGCCAAAGACAGAAAAATCATCCATGAAAATCTCCATACAGTGCTCTAATAATTCACCAAATATACTTACCATGCATCGCTGGAAAGTCCCTGGAGCATTGCAGAGTCCAAATGGCATGCATCTATAAGCAAAAATGTCGAAGGGACAAGTGAAGGTGGTCTTCTCCTGATCCTCCGGGTCGATACAAATCTGGAAATAACCTGAGTACCCATCCAAGAAGCAGTAATGAGACTTCCCTGCCAGCCTCTTAAGCATCTGTTCAATAAAAGGCAAGGGAAAGTGATCCTTCCTCGTGACTTAGTTTAGCTTCCTGTAGTCAATACAAACTCTCCATGAATTCTTTACTCTGGTGGGCACTAACTCATTGCTTTCATTTTCTACCACTGTAACTCCTGATTTCTTAGGCACCACATAGATGGGACTAACCCACTGGCTGTCAAAAATAGGGTAAATGATACCTGCCTGTAAGAGTTGAGTCACCTCTTTCTTTACAACATCCAAAATCAGTGGATATAGTCTTTTATGTGGCTGCCTGACTGGTTTGACATTATCTTCCAAAAATATCCTGTGCATGCAAATAGCTGGGCTAATACCTGGTATATCTGCTAAAGTCCACCCAATGGCTTTCTTATGCTGCCTCAGGACTTGCAATAATTTTTCTTCTTGCTCTGAATCTAAGTGTTGGGCAATAATGACAGGAAAATTCTGCTCCTCTCCTATATAAACATATTTTAAATGATCTGGTAATGACTTCAGCTCAATCTGGGCCTGCTCAGTAGGTATGAGTGATCCCTGGGGCTCAGTGCAATCCCCTATACTCTCACACCTATCTTCTGAGTCCTCTGAAATATTAACCAAAGTAGGTGATTCCTGGGGCTCAGTGCAATCCTCTACACCTATGAAATCCTCTCCAGCTAAAAGTGAATCTGAAATACCCTCTAAATCAGCCTCCTCAATAGCAAATGTCTCCTCAGCCTCCTCTGAACTGACATCTCCTCTGGAAATAACAAGTGAAGCTCTCTCAGCCAATATATCTGCATCATCCAACTCCTCCAGAATGCCAATGCTCATAATAGAGTGATCCTCTCTGGGGTGCTTCATGGCGTCAAAAATACTGAATTGGACTACTGTGTTTCCTATTTCCATGGAAAGTGTGCCTGCATAAACATCGATCTTTGTCCTTGCAGTCTTCAAAAATGGCCTTCCAAGAATGAGTGGAGATCTATGTGCTAGGTAATCCCTCTCCATGTCCAAAATGTAGAAATCTACAGGAAAAATCAGCTCCTTCACCTTCACTAACACATCTTCAATAATACCAGCTGGATGGGTCTGACTCTTGTCTGTTAACTGATCACCACTCCTGTAGGCTGTAGAGGACCAATACCAAGCATCTGGAAGACTGATCTGGGCATCACATTAATGGAGGCTACCAAGTCTATCATGGCATCATGAAACAGAGTCCTCCCAATCTCACAAGACACAGTAAAAACCCCTGGATCTTCACATTTCTGAGGGATGGAATGGATAAGTGCTAAGACATTCTTCCCTAAGCTGACCAACTCATTCTCCTTCAGTTTCTTCTTGTGAACACACAAATCTTTGAGAAATTTGGCATACTTGGGAATTTATTTGATCATGGTTAACAGAGACACATTAATCTCTACTTTGCTGAATAACTTCACAAGCTCATTATACTCCTTAGCTTTCTCCTCCTCCACTTGCTTCTTGGCTTGAGCCTTGCACAGTGGGAAGGGAAAAGGAACCCTTAATTCCTCCTCTTGAGCTGAAACTTGTGGAGTTGAAACTTGAGCTAGAATTCCAAATGAAGTAGCTGCTGTAGGTTCACTTTTGCCACTAATTTCTCCTTCATTTTCCACCAAAATCACAGGATCAATTGAAGAAGAAGTGAGGCTTGAACTAGGATTGAAACTAACTGATTTTGAAGACATTTCATGGCTGTTTAGGGCTGAAAAACTAGGTGCTGTCCGATTTTCAGAAAAATCAGCCCTTGGAGCATTTGAAGTTGAAGCAACCTTCCCACTCCTCAAAGTGATGGCATTAACATTTCCCTTTGGATTGAGAGTAGCTTGAGAAGGTAATTGACTTGATCCTTGGGCTTGCATTTGGTTCATCCCACTAGCCAATTGTCCAATGTGTCTCTCAATGTTTTGTAAGGTGGAATCATTCTTTTGTTGTCCTTGTTATTGCAAGAGTTGTTGTATCATCTCTTCTAGCCTTTGTTGTTGAGCATTCACCTCACTAGAACCTCCATAGCCTCCTCGATTAGCATGGGTCTTAGATTGAGGTTGCTGAAAATTGCTTCCTTGCTGTGAACTTTGAAAATAGGGATGTTGGGGCGGATTATAGGGTTGAAATGGCTGCTGAAATTGTTGGAAAGTGGGTTGGGAACTTGGTTGGAATTGCTGAGAATTGTAGCTCTGAAAATTCTGGTTTTGAGGTTGAAATTGTTGTGGTGAGGGCTGAAATTGTTGAGGCTGAAAACTCTGATTTGAGGGCTGGAAATTTTGATTGAATGGTTGAAATCCTTGCTGTGAAAACTGATATGGTTGCTGATAATTCAGATTACCTTGGAACCCTTGCTGATTTCCTTGGAAAGGTTGATGATTTTGATGAATTTGCTGGAATTGGGGCTGGAATGGCTGAATTTGTTGTTGAAAACTCTGAAAGTGTGGCTGCCCTTGCTGATTTTGCTGGAAATTCGGTTGAGGCTGTTGAAATGACTGTTGTGATGGGGTTTGTTGATAAAAAGAATTGCTATACTTCAAATTTGGATGATCCCTCCAACCCGGATTATAAGTAGATGAGTAGGGGTTACTCTTGGCTTGAAATTGTCCTCTAGTCAAAGCCGCTAGTGTAACGCCCCAAATTTTTTGCTCTAGTGTGGTAATAATGGAACATGTGGCCAAGAATAATATTATAAATTTAGGGGGAAAACATGTGAATAAAGGAATGTTAGGCATTATCTTGACACGTAGTGGATGTGTGATAATTATACTTAGGTATTATATTTAATGTTATGCTTAAGTATCCTACACATGTATGAATGAATAATGATATGCATATGCATGTATATGAATTAAATAAGTAACATTATCTAGGTGGGCTTTGGTTATGCGGGCTTGGAAAAAATAATAAAAGGAAGAGAAAGCAAAAAGAAGAGGAGG
The DNA here is from genome assembly GCA_024364735.1 of Boesenbergia rotunda. Lineage (NCBI taxonomy): Eukaryota > Viridiplantae > Streptophyta > Magnoliopsida > Zingiberales > Zingiberaceae > Boesenbergia > Boesenbergia rotunda. The sequence continues at coordinate 59,141 of JAGFNQ010007167.1, read as the reverse complement.
TGCCAAGGATTGAACCTTGGACCTCAAAGAAAAGCCAAGCCTTAAGAATGCATATGTAACCAATTCACCCAGCAGGGGAGTGCTATTAGGAGGAGATGTGAAATCATAGATGAATAGAAGATAAGTGAAGAGACACATGAAAATGAAGAGGCACCATTGAAAGAGGTGGTTACCTTTTCACTCCCTATAAAAGAGCATGGGGGAAACAATGCCCACGGCATTTTCGGCCACAAGCCCTACCCTCTCTTCTCACCAAGCCTTCCCTCTTCTTCCTCTCCCTCACCGAGACCTAGGGTCTCCTTGCAGCCTCAAAACCGAGCCCCATAAATCGGAAGAAGAAAAGGAGAAGAACAAGAGGAGTACCAAGCCTAAGAGCCCCCTTTCTTCTCCAAAGTTAGAACACCTTTTGAATTTTTAGCGCAAGAGATAAGACTCCCTCACCTGCAACATAATAGCCTTAAATGTGTATTTAGATCCCTTATGTTTTCTTGTGATGTTGTGTGGAAAGAATGGAAGAAAGGCCATGTTGTGTGTTTCGTCAAGGGAGGTTTTCTCCTCTTTTGTTATGTTTAAGTTTAGAGGATGATTCTACATGCTTATTGCTACTTTCTTATAGTGGATGAATGATGAATACATGATGTTTGAGTGCCTTCCATGATGTAAAGGACTTAGAACCTCTCGGCCAAGTGGTGGAGATGGGTAGATGCATGTGTGTGGACTAGGGCTTGATCTTATGTGAATTTCCCTTGCTTATGTAATGTTTTAGGTCAAGAAAATTATGGAATCTATGCATTATTAAACCTGTGAGTTTTGGCCAGCATCTAGAATGAGGACTAAAATAGGTCCAAACTACAAATCATGTACCTAAACTAATGTTTAGTGAAGTCTAGACTACCCTTATACTTGTAAATGATCTCTTATGCAATTGTTTCCATGTTACATGAATTTCTATGCTATAATACCCTAACTATGAATTTCGGCCAGCATCTAGAATGAGGACTAAAATAGGTCCAAACTACAATCATGTGCCTAAACTAATGTTTAGTGAAGTTTAGACTATCCTTGTACTTGTAAATAGTCTCTTGTGTGAAGTGTGCACTTATTGTAATGTTATAGGAATTTTATGCTATGAAACCCTACCTATGAAGTTTCGGACAGCATGTATTAAGATAGGAAAAGAAAGCTAAAACCAATGTTTTGCCTTTATTAAGACAAATATGTTACATGAATGATGTGTTGATAAGACTAGTATGATGTTTGCTTCACTCGCATGTTTTTAAAGAAAGATCCTACATTGTCATGCTATTTATGTGAATGATTGTGCCACGAAAGTGTGCCTATACTCATGAATGATTGAATGTCTATAGTACATTCATTATGAAGAAAGAAAAAGGAAAGAATGCATGTATGTATTTTACTTTAAAGTATGACTTGTACCGGATCTTGAAAAAGATCCACGGTTCTGGACTACCGAAGCTGTCCCTAGGTTGAAAGAAAGTAGGCCTAGTAACCCTAGTAGGTTGAGACTAGCTACTTCGCATCTATTTAGGGATGCACGCAAAGAAAGGATGGGTACAAGCCGGGGACCCCAATAAAGATGATGTATGCTTATGTTAAAGTATTACTTATTATGTTTTCTAAAGAGCATCCTAATATTTTTGCAATGCATATGTTTTATGTTTGTATGCATTCATGTACCTTATGTGCCTTATGAGTTTTATGCTATACATGAGATGTTATATGTCTTTCAAATATACGTGACATGTGGATTTAGTAAGTAGGAAAGAGCTTACTAAGTTTCATACTTATAGTTGATTGCTTATGTTGCAGATCAACATAGAAATTTCTAAAGGAAGGGAAGCTACAGGAAGGGCTCGTGTGTGTGGTGGTGACTTGGTTGATCGATCCATTTAGTGTCATTATAGACTTAGCACTTATCTTTATAAGAAAACATATTTTACTACCTTATACTTGATACTTGTTAGCTCTTTAGGAGTTTATTTAATGCATGGATGCTACTAGATACTATGTGATCTTCATACCCCTTCTTGTTGCATGTGTTATACTTATGTTTTATTTCCACTGCAATGCATTAGATTCATATGCAATAATATGCGTAAGTTAAGTTAAGTAGGAAAATGATAACGCGCCGCCTTAACGGTAAGGGGCGGGCGTTACAGTATGGTATCAGAGCAGTTTGCCAACTCACTACACACACATCAAGCTTGCATCCTGCCGCTTCCAAGTAAGATCTTACCTTACATAATTTAAGTATGTTTGCTTATGTTTACTTATGATAGGAATGTTCCTAGACTAACCATATAAGTAGATGTGATACCCTATATGGTTCTAGAACGATAAAGAATGTTTATGACTAAGTATGCAAATAGAAAATTATGGAACCATGTTTTTACCTGGGAATGGAAACCTAGGGTAGTACCTTACCGTACCTTATAATGAAAAAGATACAAATGCATGTATATACATGAAAATGATAAAATGATCTTATACTATCTTATTGTTGTAAAATGTTTAAACAGCAGAGCAAGAAGACTACGTAAATTTAAAATGTAAGAACATCTAGAAAGAGATATTCGTAGAATGAAAATATTTTTCTTGTACGTGATATACATAAGTGATAGATAATAGGAGAAAATGACAGTAACCTTATACTAGCCTATGTGTTATTTCGTGAAGATAGCATGGCTAGAAGAAGTACCAGAACAAAGGAAACTGCACCCCAGCCTGACCTGACGCACATAGTCGCAGAACTTCAGCATCAGATCGCCGAACAACAGCAGACCATCGACACCCTGATGACTCAACAGGGAAATGCTACCACTCCACCACCAAACCAGACTGTGATATCTATAGCACCCCGACAGGCCCTGCCACCAGAATGCGACCGGAAGCCTATTTAATCCAGTGGCAGAGGCTGAAGCCGGAATCCTTCTCGGGTGCTTGCGAGCCATGGGATGCACATGCCTGGTTTAAGACCATGGAGAGTACTATGGAGCTGCTAGATTGGCTGGAGCATGAGAAGATAAAATGTGCGTTGTTCTGCCTCTCTGGCGATGCCAGAATGTGGTGGGAGAGGGTCAAGGCTAAGAGACCCGTGAACCGGATGAAGTGGACAGACTTTGAGAAGGAATTCTTCGAGGAGTTCTTCCACATGCGGGTCACCAACAAACATTATGATGAATTCACGGAATTTCGACAAGGTGACCTATCCGTCAGCGAAGCCGTCAAGAGGTTCAACCGACTGGCTCGCTGATAGTCCCGAAATACTAGTTTGAATTGTCACAAAAGTTGGGACCGTCAGATTTAGATGTGAATGAAATGCTGGAAACCCTTTTTGCAATCAAGAATAAAAGCGTAGTAAAGGGGCCACAGGTCGTATTTTTCTCGGGGCTAGTTGACGTTGTGTGATTCGTGCTTGTATTTATGTGTCGTTTGTGAATTTGGGTTTCAAATGAAATATGGGTTTGGTTTCAAATAGAAGTGAAAAATCTATGAAAAGAAAAACCACGCAATTAAAGGATGCTACACAAGGAGTTGGCACATGATGGATTTAATCAACCAACTAATGCAACTTTGCAAACTTCGGGAAATCGCAGCTGACATCGAAAGTCACTAATGCAGATTCTTTTGCTTCAAGGGTTGCCATTCAAAACAAACCAAGCATTCTATAGACAAATTTATACAAGGTCAATTCCAACTCTTACTTGATACGAAACGCATGCCAACAAAAACTTGATACACACTAACTAAAGCTTAGGTGCCAAGACGAAAATACAATTCAGAACAAACCCAATGCGAAAGAGATGATGTTCAGGTTCAAATATACATTAAAATAGGCTTAATCTTGATACTAATCAGTGGCTAAAACAGTTGACATGCAGAGGAAACAATTGTGCCAAAGCCAATGCTTTTGTGCCAAGGTTGAGCTGACAATTCAGACTTGAATGAATCAATTAAGCTGGGAAAGCACAGCTGTTAATTCAGTTATATACAGAGATAAATGAAGACCTTAAGATCCCAACAGCTTAATCAAAACAAACGTTGAAGAATTTGATACACCCATTTTGCCGATAACTGCAGAATACTGCAGGGAAGTTGCAGAAATCAGAAACTGCAGACAGGTATGCAACTACAAGTTGGATACAAATTTAAACCAGCAGCTGGTGTGAAGGTGAAGTAGGCAAATCGGATGCAGACTTTAACAATCAATAAATGTAGAAACCAATTCAATTGAACCGAACTTGCCGAAACCAAACATGATGTGCAGGAGTGAAAGGGATAACTTGCAGAAATTCAGATTTGCAGTTGGAAAGAAACAAACCTATGCAAGCTCAAGGGCAAGTGCACTAATTCAAGTTCAGAATAAGATTCACTAGCTAGAACTCACTTGAAACAATTCTAGGACTGAATAACCTGCTTGTACCATTAGAAATTAAAGCTGCAGAAATCAGAATTGTTGATACGCAGGCTGTGACGAGCTAAAAATTCAAAATTAAAGCTGAATGAAATACAAACTCGAGCTTAACACATTAACACACTAAATGTGATCTTTAATTGCAAGAGTTAAGCTAAACATAAATCGAATTGGAACAAAAGCTGAAAAACTCGAAACTGAAATAAAATTCAGAACAGGGCAAGAGGCTGATACGTAAGGTTTCGAGCTGAAATTAACTGAAATTAAACACACTATCCACTAGAAAAGCTTCCTAAAATACTCAACTTGAAGGACATAAACCTAATTAAGCAGAAACAAGTAGGAAACGAGATTAACCAAATCTGAAACCAATTCAGTAATGAAACCAAGTGCAGAAACGACATTTACAGCTAAAACAACTGAAATTAAACTATCTAAGCTACTCCTCAACCATTCCTCAACTCAAGAGCTCCTTGGTCGTCAATCAAGGGAGAACCTCGGACCCGCAAGCTCTGCAAATCAGTGAAGATACGTCTCTGCTACTGAAATAGATCAAAACCTGCTCAAACTGAAATTAGCTTCCGAATTCTTCAATCTCACTGTTGTGGCTTGCGAATTGGATTTGGGAATGACCGAGACCTTCCAGGGAACCCCTCTGGTCAGCTCGGATGTAGTGGAAATGGATCACAGCTGAGTTCATTGAAGTCGGATAGTGAAACTGCCGAGACCTCGCGCAGCTTCGCTATTGAGCAGAAATCAAATCTGAAACCTCGCTGAGATTCTCTTCACTAACCTAACCCTTGTTTTGATGATGAATTGAGGGATCGCGCCTCCTTGATGAAGAAATCTAGCTAAGAAAATTGAAGAACAAAACGAAGAAGGAGCTGCTGCGGAGACGCGACAAGGATGGGCGGCGGCGATTTTTTGATTAAATAGTTATCAACGGACGACCCAGATTGATCGGAGGAGATCCAACGGCAGATCTTGGTCTGATTTGAGCCAAACTTTTATGATGATGATCTGGGGTCAGGATCTGCCTTGTGGTAGCTCAGATCCTCTAGATGTGCAATGGATGGTCCAGATCAACTTAGTCTTTGAATGGACGATCTAGAGCCCTCCTTGCTTGATCCAACGGTTGATTGAGCTCTGATTGGAATGAAACCTTCAGATCTTGATCATAGAGCTTGATCAACCCTAACCCTAGCTCGGATTGCTTCAGATCGTCCCGGATGGCTCAGATCTAGCCGCTCTTGAATCGGATGGCCCGGATTAATTGTAAGCTTGATAATTCGATCCGGTTCACATCCGACTCAAGTTTGACCCAGTATGCCCTAGGTCCAGGATCCTTTCATGCCTACAAAAATATATCAGAAAATTAGTGGCCAAATAATCCAAAAATGTGTAAATTTGCAATTAAGTCCAAAATAAGAGGAAATCCTAAAACCTAGGGTAAAATCATAATTAAGCAAGTAAAACAAGGGTCAAACATGAATTTTAGCAATTAAAATAATCAATAAAATGGTGCTTATCACTCGCCTATGTCCTGAGTTGGTTAGCACGGAGAAAGAAAAGGTCCGCCTTATGCTGATGTTGTTACGACCGGAGATAGCTCTGAACGTGGCCGGCGGAGTTAACAGACCGCAGACCACCGAGAAGCTGTTCAGCAATGCTTTGATCACCGAGCACTATCTGAACAACATAAATCAGCAAAGGAAGACGCCAACTGAAAGCAAGAGCCAAGCCCCCCCAGGAGGTCAGAAGCCTCAGCGCGTGGGTACTAGCTGGAAGGGGGACCGTAATGATAAGAAAAAGTGGAACAATTCTAACGGCGGCCCAGTAAATAAGAATCCCAAGTACATCCCGTGTGCAAAATATGGAAATACGCATCCTGGAGAATGCCGCAAGGGTATAAACAAGTGCTTCACATGCGGACAAGAGGGACACAAGGCCTTCACCTGTCCTGCCAAGGCCCCGGCACCTTCTCAGCAGCAGATACAGTATCAGAATACTCCTGCACAGCTGCACTATATGCAAGCCGCACTAGAAGGTCCTCAATTAAGTCAAGGCAGATTGGAGGCCCCGCCTATTACTACGAACGCCAGGGTATTCTCTCTTACAAAGGAGGATGCAGCAAATGCTTCCATCGTTGTCACAAGTCAGATAATTATTTACAGTCAGCATGCTACTGCTTTATTTGATACTGGGGCAACGCATTCCTATATTTCCATGATACATGCTAAGAAGATAGACATACCCTTACAAGTTCTAGATAGCAAGTTTTTAACAACCCTGCCTTCGGGAGAAACAATGGCATCCACCCACCAGTTGCATGTCGTACCAATCAGAATCGCAGAAAGGGAACTCTATTGCGACCTGATAGTACTCAACATGCAAGACTTCGATGTCATACTGGGTATGGATTTTCTAAGAAAATACGGTGCTTCCATCGAGTGCCGTAGATGCAAAGTGGTCTTCCATCCCGAGGCAGAGCCCATGTTCGAATTTATTGGAGAGCCAAGGAAAAGAACCGGGAAATTCTTATCGGCTCTCAAGGCACAGAAGATGTTGGGCAAGGGATGGTCGCTTCACATCACAATTTTGGGAATGTGTTCATAGAACTCTCGGCACGAAGCTGCGATTCAGTACCGCCTTTCATCCTCAAACTGATGGGCAAACGGAAAGGGTGAACCAAGTACTGGAAGACATGCTACGAGCTTGTGCCCTGGATTTGAAAGGGAGCTGATGCCGATACTTATGTCTAGCGGGGTTCGCTTACAATAATAGCTACCAAGCTACTATTGGAATGACACCTTATGAAGCATTATATGGAAGGAGATGTAGGTCTCCAATCTGTTGGTACGAGGGTGGTGAAAAGAAGGAGATGGGACTTCAAACGGATTTTAGCGACGACACCACCCAAGCTATACAAAGTATCCGCCAAAGGATAGTGACTGCTTAGAGTCGGCAGAAGGGCTATGCGGATCAGAGACGTAGACCCTTGGAGTTTGACGTCGGAGATTTGGTATTCCTCCTAGTAGCTCCTACGAAAGGAGTAATGCGATTTGGGAAGAAAGGAAAGCTTAGTCCGCGATATGTGGGACCGTACAAGATCCTGAACAGAATGGTCAAAGTGGCTTACGAGCTTGAGCTACCTCAGGAGATGTCTGCTATCCACAACGTGTTCCACGTGTCGATGCTCAAAAAGTGCATTCCCAGTACGGACAGAGTGCTTGAGTCGCACGTCGTACGGATCCAGGAGGACCTAAGTTGTGAAAGCAAACCCAGACGGATCCTGGATCAAAAAGTCAAGAGACTAAGGAACAAGGAAGTGCCCTTAGTCAAAGTCTTGCGGCAAAGTCAGCAATCTGAAGAAGTTACTTGGGAACGTGAGGATGATATGAAACGAAAATATCCCGAGTTATTTTAAGTTCGAGGACGAACTTGTCAGAAGGGAGGGTGGATTGTAACGCCCCAAATTTTTCGCTCTAGCGTGGTAATAATGGAACATGTGACCAAGAATAATATTATGAATTTAGTGGGAAAAGTTATGAATAAAGAAATGTTAGGCATTATCTTGATACGTAGTGGATGTGTGATAATTATGCTTAGGTATTATATTTAATGTTATGCTTAAGTATCCTACACATGTATGAATGAATAATGATATGCATATGCATGTGTATGAATTAAATAAGTAGCATTCTCTAGGTGAGCTTTGGTTATGCGGGCTTGGAAAAAATAATAAAAGAAAGAGAAAGCAAAAAGAAGAGGAGGTGCCAAGGATTGAACCTTGGACCTCAAAGAAAAGCCAAGCCTTAAGAATGCATATGTAACCAATTCACCCAGCAGGGGAGTGCTATTAGGAGGAGATGGGAAATCGTAGATGAATAGAAGATAAGTGAAGAGACACATGAAAATGAAGAGGCACCATTGAAAGAGGTGGTTACCTTTTCACTCCTTATAAAAGAGCATGGGGAAAAAATGCCCAAGGCATTTTCGGCCACAAGCCCTCCCCTCTCTTCTCACCAAGCCTTCCCTCTTCTTCCTCTCCCTCACAGAGACTTAGGGTCTCCTTGCAGCCCCAAAACCGAGCCCCACAAACCGAAAGAAGAAAAGGAGAAGAACAAGAGGAGTACCAAGCCTAAGAGCCCCCTTTCTTCTCCAAAGTCTAGAACACCTTTTGAATTTATAGCGCAAGAGGTAAGACTCCCTCACCTGCAACATAATAGCCTTAAATGTGTATTTATTATCCGTTATGTTTGCTTGTGATGTTGTGTGGAAAGAATGGAAGAAAGGCCATGTTGTGTGTTTCGTCAAGGGAGGTTTTCTCCTCTTTTGTTATGTTTAAGTTTAGAGGATGATTCTACATGCTTATTGCTACTTTCTTATATTGGATGAATGATGAATACATGATGTTTGAGTGCCTTCCATGATGTAAAGGACGTAGAACCTCTCGGCCAAGTGGTAGAGATGGGTAGATGCATGTGTATGGACTAGGGCTTGATCTTATGTGAATTTCCCTTGCTTATGTAATGTTTTAGGTCAAGAAAATTATGGAATCTATGCCTTATTAAACCTGTGAGTTTCGGCCAGCATCTAGAATGAGGACTAAAATAGGTCCAAACTATAAATCATGTACCTAAACTAATGTTTAGTGAAGTCTAGACTACCCTTATACTTGTAAATGATCTCTTATGCAATTGTTTCCATGTTACATGAATTTTTATGCTATAATACCCTAACTATGAATTTCGGCCAGCATCTAGAATGAGGACTAAAATAGGTCCAAACTACAATCATGTGCCTAAACTAATGTTTAGTGAAGTTTAGACTACCCTTGTACTTGTAAATAGTCTCTTGTGTGAAGTGTGCACTTATTGTAATGTTATAGGAATTTTATGCTATGAAACCCTACCTATGAAGTTTCGGCCAGCATGTATTAAGATAGGAAAAGAAAGCTAAAACCAATGTTTTGCCTTGATTAAGACAAATATGTTACATGAATGATGTGTTGATAAGACTAGCATGATGTTTGCTTCACTTGCATGTTTTTAAAGAAAGATCCTACATTGTCATGCTATTTATGTGAATGATTGTGCCACGAAAGTGTACCTATACTCATGAATGATTGAATGTCTATAGTACATTCATTATGAAGAAAGAAAAAGGAAAGAATGCATGTATGTATTTTACTTTAAAGTATGGCTTGTACCGGATCTTGAAAAAGATCCACGGTTCTGGACTACCAAAGCTGTCCCTAGGTTGAAAGAAAGTAGGACTAGTAACCCTAGTAGGTCGAGACTAGCTACCTCGCATCTATTTAGGGATGTGCGCAAAGAAAGAATGGGTACAAGCCGGAGACCCCAATAAAGGTGATGTATGCTTATGTTAAAGCATTACTTATTATGTTTTCTAAAAAGCATCCTAATGTTTTTGCAATGCATATGTTTTATGTTTATATGCATTCATGTACCTTATGTGCCTTATGAGTTTTATGCTATACATGAAATGTTATTTGTCTTTCAAATATACGTGACATGTGGTTTTATTGAGTAGGAAAGAGCTTACTAATTTTCATACTTATAGTTGATTTCTTATGTTGCAGATCAACATAGAAATTTCTAAAGGAAGGGAAGCTGCAGGAAAGGCTCGTGTGTGTGGTGGTGACTTGGCTGATCGATCCATTTAGTGCCATTATAGACTTAGCACTTATCTTTATAAGAAAACATGTTTTACTACCTTATACTTGATACTTGTTAGCTCTTTAGGAGTTTATTTAATGCATGGATGCTACTAGATACTATGTGATCTTCATACCCCTTCTTGTTGCATGTGTTATACTTATGTTTTATTTCCGCTGCAATGCATTAGATTCATATGCAATAATATGCGTAAGTTAAGTTAAGTAGGAAAAAGATAACGCGCCGCCTTATCGGTAAGGGGCGGGTGTTACAGCTAGTGATTCATCTTGTTGAAGGTTAGGACATAAATCCGAGTTGTGTTCTTGGCTTGAGCAAATACTACACAACCTTATCATTTGGTTTGAAGGTGGAGGTAGTGAAAAATTCTAATTTTTGCTCACATTGTTTAATGTCATTTGCTTCACTAACGAGGTAAGCTCCACCAATGAATTCCTGATATCCTTTTGTTCATTAGATACCATCTGGACCTCATTTACTCCTCTAGTGGAAAGAGCTCTACTCCCAAACTGTTGTGAATTTTCTGCCATATTTGAAATTAACTCTCTAGCCTGGTCTGGTGTTTTATTCACTAAGGCTCCTCCAGCTGCAACGTCAATCATAATCCTATCCATCTGGAGTAGACCCTCATAGAAGTACTGGATAAGGAGCTGCTCACTGATCTGGTGCTGTGTGCAACTTCAACATAACTTGTTAAATCATTCCCAATAATCATATAGAGTCTCTCCCACTACTTGCTGTATGCCACAGATACTTTTTCTGATGATAGCTGTTCTGGAGTGTAACGACCCGGAAAATCTTCTCAATATTTTTTTAAAATATTGATCATGTCTAAATAGTTTTTGAAGGAGCCTAGAGATACTAGTACGAACCTTAGTATAATTGTCCATAATTCTCCCATTTGAAATTGAGAAGCTACGTACTAATGGGCTTTTCTAGTACCATGGTTATTAGTGGGTTTTAGGTAAAATTTAATATAAATATAAATGGATTTTAATTAGGAATATTAGCATGATCATGGGTAAATTTTAGGGGAATTTTTGGAAATAAGGAAAAATAAAATAAAAAAAACAAAGTGCATGCACCAAGGATTGAACCTTGGACCTATGGTACCACCATGCATGTACTAACCAATTCACCTAGCAAGGGAGTGCTAGTAAAGGATGAAGTGGATTTTGGCTAAGGCTTATGAAAAATGAAGAGTCATCAAGGGAAGAGACACCATGACTCTTCACATGCCCTCCTTAATGTGGTATAAAGGCAAAGAAAGAGGTGACATGGGAGTTACATTTTCCCTTCTCTTCTTCCACCAAAGTCATTTCTTCCTCCTTCCTTCTTGCTCTAGCCGAAACCCACAAGGTTTCCTTCCCCTTGGAAAAAAACTTCACAAAGAACTCCATCTTGAAGATCCAAGACCCTCTACAAGGCTACAAGGACTAAGGAGAAGTATAGGGTCAAGGAGGTTTCTTTTCACCTTTTTATTCAAGGTTTATAAGCAAGATTAAGGAAGGTAAGATCCCCTCACCTGTGGTATGATAGCTTCCAAGTGGTTTGTCATGATCTAAGTTCTTATTGGCATGTTATGTTGAGAAATCCATAATTAGGGCTTATTAGGGTTCGGTCAAGCATGTTTTTGAGGCAAAAATCATTTTGAAAACCCCTATTATGTTTCCTAATGTTTATTCATGATAAGTTAAGCACAAAAGTATGATTTTGGAAGTTTTGTAGCACCCTAAAACCCCCCTTAGGGTTTCGACCACAGCAAGTACCATGGCTAGGTGTAAACTCCAACCTTGCAAGCATGATTAGTATGTTTCCTATGATATCTTATGGGTAATAATGGTGATTTATATGAATTTTTCTATGGGCTTCTTACCCTTCTAGGGTTTCGGCCAACATATGGTTTAGGCCTAGGACTTAGGGTTAAGTCTAATCAAGGGTTCAAATGGTTTTCCATGGCATGATATGTAAGGTATGGGATGTTAATCATGATCTAGGCAAATTTTCTATGGGTTCATGGTCCCCTTTGTTGGAACCTGGATGGCTAGAGAGGGGGGGGGTGAATATAGCCAAACACTTGAAAGCTTTGACACTTATGAAATTTCTGCACTCAACCATATTAGTAGCACAGCGGAAGAAACGAATGGAAACAAAGCAGTGAAGAAACCAAAAACAGAGAATGAATGCAAACAAACACAACTAGCAAGAACGCTAACACGGAGGGTTTACAAGGTTCGGGGATAACTTACCCTACTCCTTGGCGTGCCCTTAAGGTGGGCGATCCCTTGATCGTCGGCAGATCAAGCCCCGGTGTTCACCGGATATAAAGCAACCTCCTTCTCGGTGGAGAAACCTCTCCACAGCGTTTCAAACAAGGATATAGATTTAAGCTTAATGAAACACAAAGAAAACTCTTACTCAGCACTTAGCAAGGACAAGAACACAGTAAGCTTATCCCGAGCTCCACCCAGCGACGATCTCACGCAAGGACTCCCTCCTTCGTGTCTTCTCACTGTTGGACTCCAAGCTCCTTGTTCCTTCCTCCCAGCACTCACGTAAGAGTTGGTTGCTCCTCAGATCTCAAAGACTTGCTCAAAGAATCAACAGCACACGCACACAGCAAGTCAAGTGTGGAGAACACAAAATCGTAGCAAGAACTTCAGCAGGCTCGAACACTTGGAATTGTCGAACTCTTGAACACACGAAAACTTTTTTTTCAACCGAAGTCTTCTTCTCGCTTTTGTTTCTCCACCAAGCAACAGATGACACCATCCCTGCAGCTCCCAGCTACTCATCTGCCAACGCCAGCTACCACTGAGCTATCCCTGGACTCCCTGAGCTTCCCTCAGCCAAGCTCCAGTCTCAGCTCCAGTCTTCAGCTCGGCCGTTGCAACCTGAGATGGAAAAACGGACAAACCTGCTCCAAAGAAAGTTCTCCATTGACTCTCCTTGAGTGTTTGAATCCTCTCCTGTCACCTGCAGCTTAATCAGACTGTTAGAGCAGCATATCAACTAGTAAATCAAGAATCAGAAGCTTAGCGCAGAGAATCGGGTGTGGTCAGATGCGATCAGAGTGTCTGACAGGCAATTTGAATTAAAGTGATCGGTCACCAGACCGATCCAGAGATTTTGGGTCGGTCACCGGACCGATCCACCGTTTTGCTGGGACTCCCAGCCTCACGGCAACACAAGCCTGATCGGTCACCGGACCGATCAGAGTGAAGCCTGATCGGTCACTAGATCGATCAGAATGATTCCTGATCGGTCACCCAGAACGATCAGGTTCGATGAACAGTAATTTCAGAAATCAAATCCTAAGTCTCTGATCGGTCACCGGACCGTTCAGAAGCTAATCTAAAGGGGAACTCAACTCACTGTTCACTCCTTGATCGGTCACCAGACCGATCAGGAGTAGGGCAGTGAGGAAGTTGCTTGCTCCCTGATCGGTCACCAGACCGATCAGGAGCCAAGCAACAGGGCAACACCTGCTGCCTGATCGGTCACCAGACCGATCAATCATAGCTGGATCGGTCACCCGACCGATCCACGAAGGAGTAGCGTGCCAATATCCCTGATCGGTCACCAGACCGATCCAGGGCTTCAACCCAGCCCTCCAAGCTAGGGTTCCATCCACCTTAGCCCTCCAAGCTAAGGATTTTTCACCTAACCCTCCAAGTTGGGAATTTGCACCTAACCCTCCAAGTTAGGACTTTCCACCTAGCCCTCCAAGCTAGGACTTTTCACCCAACTCTTCCGGATTAGGACTTTCCAAACCTAGCCCTCCAAGCTAGGACCTGTCCCTCCAAGCCAGGACTTTTTCACCTAATTCTCCAAGATGGGAATTTGCACCTAACCCTCCAAGTTATTACTTTTCACCTAGCCCTCCAAGCTAGGACTTTTCACCCACCTCTTCCGAATTAGGACTTTTCACACACCTAGCCCTCCAAGCTAGGATTTTCAACACCTAGCCCTCCAAGCTAGGACTTTTCATTCCATGTCTGATCCCCGACCAGGACTTAATCATAATCATCATAATCAACCTGAACTAAAATTGGTGTCAACACCAAAACAATAATCAGGGTCAGACTGCATCAACAATCTCCCCCTTTTTGTTGTTTGACAACCCGATTTTAAGTTTAGGTATTCTCAATCAATTTGCTCAAATTTGGAATCATAGGGGAATCCAGATCCACCCCCTACAATATGATCATCCTAAATTAACCAACCAACACTCTCCCCCTTTGTCGAACACCGAAAAGGGGTCTAGAAAGGCTATTAAGTTTAAACTATACTCTCCCTCAACCCTAGGGGTATCCCAAAATAACAGATTGATTTTTGATAAGCATATGAATACATATGACAAAAAAAACATATAGGCATGGCAAAACAAGCATATGTATCATATGAGCATGACATCATAAGCATGAAGATAGCTATGAATCAAATATGTAGATAGTACATCATAGCATGAACAAGGAGTAACTAAAGTAGGATAAAACATGCATCAAAGTCAAAAAGAAATAAGTCATAAAACATCCAGAGAAATCACACGATGCAAGACAGATGCATCAAAATCCAGGTACGTGTGGTGCAAGACCACAATAAGCAAGTCATGGGGCACATAGCCAAAAGTCACACAGACTAAAAACGATCAAGTACACAGATCATGAGAAAAGGCAGCAGGCATCCAAGCTCAAACGTCAGCGGGAGGGTCGTCATCGTGCATGAGGTCATCCATCGTGGCATCCGCAGACCCTGGTGCAGCACTGCCCGAAGGAGCATCCCCTGGAAATGTATGGCGGTGCCACTCATCGTACCATGTCTGCTGTAAAGTGCGAACTCCAGAAACGTCGATCTCAATCAAGGTCAGCCTGCTATCGATGGATAGGAACTATGACCTGACCTCCTCGCGATGAGTCTCTCGCAGCTGAAAATCATGCTGGAAGGTCTGCTCCAGCTCTAAGATCTGCCAGCGCAGATCTGGCTCGGGCTCATCATCGTAATCCGCAGCAGCATCGACTGGCGCCTGAACTTGTGGACCTCCCCTTGGTAGCTCACCAAGCACCCTACCATCCTTCCAAACCAACGCCTGATCGTGTGCCCGAACAACGATGCCAGACTTGGCAAATGCCCGTCGACCAAGTCTGCAGTCTTGTTTTACCATGGGCATGGTCCTGCCCTTGGTGACATCAACACCTACCGATATAAGCCAGTCGGTGATGACATGACCAAACGGCATGTAGACCGTGTGACGACTCGGCTCGCGATAGGATAAAATAGACTGGAAGATGCTCTCCATGATGTCGAAGTCCAAACGGCAATGCATGTCGTAGAGCATCAGGCAGTGATAGGGTCGAATCTCAGATAGGGGCTTAGAAGTGATTGGTAGGATACAATTTGTGATGATCTTGAATAAGATGTAACTGGTAGTAGAGAGACGAAGTGCCGCAATGGTAGGAAAATCAGTGCCCAGCTCATCGAGACCGTCTGGGCGGGGATGACCGAAGAAATACTGATGGATGCCATCTGGAGTCACATCCCCAAAGGGTGCCAATAAAGGGTCAGGAAGCTTAGGGTAGATTGAATACATGTTTGGTGATCGTCGACCACCCAAATACTCTGCCAAGATCCCATAAGAAAAATCAAGATTCTTCTTGGCGACTCGAGTGGTGAACTCGAAGCCTCCTTGAGG
Source organism: Boesenbergia rotunda (assembly GCA_024364735.1). Taxonomy (NCBI): domain Eukaryota; kingdom Viridiplantae; phylum Streptophyta; class Magnoliopsida; order Zingiberales; family Zingiberaceae; genus Boesenbergia; species Boesenbergia rotunda. The sequence continues at coordinate 43,315 of JAGFNQ010007167.1, read as the reverse complement.
TCCCTGCTGAAGGTTGTTATAGAACTCTGAGACTAGGTCATGATTGATAGTTCTCTCTAAAGAGAGGAGAAAACCAAGATTATAAAAGGTGACAATCTCCATGATTGATGGACAGTACTCAGTCAGAAATGGAACGTCAATGGATCGGCAGGGAAGTAGCTTGAAGGTGCGAGATTGATATGTCTGCTCACATGTAGCATTAGGAAAACGAGAACTTAAAGAAGGCTGAGGCCTTCTGGAGGGCGCAGAAGAAGAAGGGGCTTTCCCCTTTGCGCTGCCCTCTGTAGGGTCTTTGCCCTTGGAAGATTTTCTAGAGATTGGATTGATTGAATTGATCACGGAAAGAATTCAACCCAAAATAATCACGACACAAGATTAAGGGTAGATCAAAAGACTGTAGGATCGGTGCCGTCGATAGAGGGGGGGTGAATATCGATTGTGAAAACTTCGCAGAAACTTCGTAACTTTCGTTCTAGACTTAGAGTGTTAGCGTAGCGGAAAATAAATAGAACGAAGAAAAACAAAGCAAAGGACACGCGGGATTTTTACTTGGTTCCCGACCCCCCAGGGTCAGTACATCCAAGGCTTATGCACGGGAACACCCGTCCACTATTGGTCTCCTTCCCGGACATTCTGGAGGCGGAGAAACCCGACTTACAGTGTAGGATTACAAGCAATAATATAGAAACTTAAGTACGGTAATTAAATAAAAGCAAACCAACAAGACAAAGTCTGAAGCTCGGCCGATCTGGACCTCCGAAGTGCCGCGCACCTCCTCCTGGAGCCTCCCGGTCGTAGAGCCTCGTCTCTAGCGTGTTGTCGTCGGTCAGAATGCTTGGGATCGCTCTTGGAAGTTGTTGTTGAAGCAGAGGGGTCGAAGCCCCTTATATAGGCCTACTGGGGGCGCCCTGGACGCTGGGGGCGCCCCTAATAACTCGGTCAAACTTTATCCTTGCGCCTACCTCGCCGCAGGTGATAAAATCTTTGACCAGGGTGCCCTGGACCTCCCGGGCACCCTCCTGAGTGCTTATCTGCATTTCAAACCTGAAACAGCACAAACAGGTTCGAATCCGGGCACCCCGGACGCTCCGGGCGCCCCGCTTGACACCTATTCTGCTTACCAACGCTATACTGCACTTTTAGCTTTGTCTGGGGGCGCCCCCACTGCTGGGGGCGCCCTGGATGCATGGGGGCGCCCCCAACACTGGGGGCGCCCTGCTTAGGGCCTCCAGCAGCTTATCTTTTCTTCCAATCTTGGTACCTGCAAGATATACAAACACAAAGCATAGATGCATATAATATTAGCCTTAAGGACTTTGTTCTGACTTCGGATTTCCATGAAACCCTAGGTCGAACCGGCGCAAGTTCCCACCCCCGAGAATGCGCCTTTCACCTACTCCTTTCAGGAGACGGTTGCCACCCAGTCCTTCGGGTGGACTTTTGCTTAGCTTCCGATACCTCCGGACCTCGAGACGCCCAAACCCTGACCCGTCTCTACTCCTGTCCTTAGTCATCGCTCAGCTAAGTTGCTTGGTCCCTCGGACCAAGTCTTCATTCCCTAGCAGTCCTTCGCCAGGTGCCTAGCAGCCCTTCGTTAGGTCTTTGTTACCAAGCGGTCCTTCGCCTGGTGCCTAGCAATCCTTCGCTAGGTCTTCTATGCCTAGCAGTCCTTTGCTAGGTGCCTAGCAGCCCTTCGCTAGGTGCTTAGCAGCCCTTCGCTAGGTCTTAAGGTTCCGATGCCTAGCAGCCCTTCGCTAGGTGCCTTGCAGCCCTTCGCTAGGTCTTGGGGTTTCGATACCTAGCACCCTTCGCTAGGTGCCTAGCAGTCCTTCGCTAGGTCTTGGGGTTCCGATACCTAGCAGCCCTTCGCTAGATGCCCAGCAACCCTTCGCCGGGTCTTAGGGTTTCGATGCCTAGGTTAACTAGGTCTTTTCTTCAGCTTGGTTACTTCTCTCCTAACTCCCCTTTGTTTGTTCATTGTATCACTGACTTAAGTGTATTGTCAAACATTAAAACACTTTAGAGGAGGACATCCTTGATGCAACTTGCACCAACAAAGACAAGACCCAATCAGTGAATAAGAGATAAAACATTTGATCAAACGAAGAACAATAATAGTCCGAAAATGAGATTTGATCATAAGGTGATAAAATGACGCAAAAAGGGTCACGGTCAATACAAGATGGTCACGGCCAGATCAAGGGGTCATGGCACGAAATAAGGAATCACGGCACAAAACATGGTTAGCCTCACACATAATTTATGAACTGATTTGAAAGGAAAACTGAGACAAACACTTACTTAGGTGTCATTTGTGAAGTTCTTGGAGGTTGGAAAAACAAACTTGCGTAGGAGAAAACCCGGCGCAAGAGAGAGATCGTAAGGCCCTTCAGCGAGAAAACGTCGCAGGAAGCAGGAAGAAAATAGAGCCCGGAAGAACTCCTTAGGACTGCACGCGCGGAGACTCTCCCGAGGAAGAAGAAAGCACTGGGAGAGCTTTCGCACGACACAATGATTGCACAGGTGGGAGGTTTTTCGGCGCTAGGGTTCGGGAAAGAGAGGTTGTAGAGGATTTAATTGGTTAGTGGATCGGTCCACCAACCAGATTTTAATGCGCCTGAACGGATCACCGTTCGACTTGATAGTCCCCAGACCGATCAGGCTCTGGCCTGATCGGACTGGCTTGATCCTGATCGGTCGGGTGACCGATCAGGCATGTCCCTGATCGATAAGCTGATCGATCAGGAATCGATCAGTAGCCTTGGGAGGCTTACTGTGAACCCCCTAATCGGTCTGTGGACCGATCACCATAGGGTGCCAGATCGGTCCGGGGACCGATTCAGGCTGGCTCAGTAAGGTTGATCAGAATTTCGTAAAGTCACTGATGCCCTCTGATCGGTTTGTGGACCGATCATTACAGAATGGAGCCAGATCGGTCCGGGGACCGATCAGCCTTATGCCTGATCGGTCCGGTGACCGATCAGGGTTCCTGATACTCCCTGATACGATCTGAAACATTCAGTTTCAGATTTTCAGACTTTTTCCAATCAAGATCTGATGAAGTTTATCGAACTTGGATATGATCTCATGACTAAAATTGATCCCTGAACAAGGATCAAAAGTCCTTATAGGTTCAACAATCATTTTGATCCATCCAAATGGAGTCAAACTCAATCAACAATCATTTAAGCAATTTTAACTACGTGTGTATCAAATTTAGGTTTCCAATCAAGTTACCTTGATTGGAATGTCCAAGTATGATCATGGAGCCATATACACATATGTTATGCAATGTAACGCCCGCCTTCTTCCCACACCTTACGGTGTGGCGAGAAAGGCGTCGTTACGCTTAACATACATGGACTTATAGAACATCTTAATGCAGCGGAAATAAATTTTTCTTTTTCTTCTAAACATGCTTTTAACCATGCAACTAATCACATGAAACATGCCTAACTTGTCATTCATGAATCTAGTGTCATTGAACTTAGCATATTAACGACATGCATGACATCATGACTTAACCATTCCATAACTTATTCATCATCATCATAAGTAGCACGTAACTTATCCGTAAACATCATAAGTCTAAAGTCATTCATTAGGCATACCCATCATAAACAAAGCATAAAATCTAAGAAAACATTTCAAAACCCAAGACATGCGATACGTGTAAATATAAGAATTCTTTGCCATGTCACTGCCACACACACACATGCTCTGGCCTCTCCTGCTGCTTTCCTTAGTAACCTCGTGCTTGATCTGCGGTACGAGGAAAATAAGACTATAAGTACGCAGGCTTAGTAAGACCCTTTCCTACTCACTAAAACCACACGTCACTTAAACATAAACATATCAAGTATCTGACATAACATAAATATAAAACATAAGCATAGTCATGGCATAAATCATAAGCAGATGACAACTAACATAGCATGATTCTTAACATAACCATAAATCTACAACATACTTAGCATGGCATAACTCTTAACATACATGAACGTAAGACATACTTATCATAACATAATTCTTAACATACATGAACATAAGACATACTTATACATGGCATAATTCTTGGCATACATGAACATGAAACATACTTATCATAGCATGAGATATAAGCATAAGCATAAACATAAAACATACTTACCCTGGCGCGATGCATAACATGGATGTATGCATGAGTCAAATGCATTTACTACATAAGGATGCTTAGTTTTAAAACCATACTTTTAAATGCTTAGTATAAACATAACATCATTGGGGTCCCCAGCTTGTACCACATACATACATCATAAGCGCGCATCCCTAAGTAAATACAAGGTAGCTAGCCTCGACTTACTAGGGTAAGGACAACATAGTCGGTAGTCCTAGAACCGGGGCGTTCTTAAGATGCCCATCCCTGTTGCACAGCTTCGGTAGTGCCAGAACCGTGGACAACTTCGGTAGTCCAGAACCGGGGCGTTCTTAAGGTGCCCATCCCTTGGACCCTTACTTCGGTCCGGTACAAGCCCATTCATAAAGTAAAATACATATGCATACTTCATCATTCATACTTGACATATCATAGGAACAGCTACGGTAGTTCTAGAACCGTGGACAGCTTAGTCAGTAGTCCAGAACCGGGGCGTTCTTAAGGTGCCCATCCCTTAGCATGACATAGACATACTTAACATTTCATCATTCATACTTAACATCATGATGCTTTAAAGGCATGAACATTCATCATCATTCTTCATTTTCATTCATAAGATATGTCATGCTTACATCATTTTGTCTTAGGCCATGGTTATCATTTTCGTTCATCATCTTCATTCTTAAACATAGCATATATACATATCATTCATAAAGCATGGCATATATACATAGCATTCATGAGACATGACTTACATACATATTGTTCGTGAAACATAGCATACATACATGTCATTCCTAAAGCATGGCATACATACATAACATTCATAAAACATGCATGGTTAGAGTACATAGCATACATACATGTCATTCCTAAAGCATGGCATACATACATAACATTCACAAAACATGCATGGTTAGGGTACATAGCATACATACATGTCATTCCTAGAGCATGGCATACATACATAACATTCATAAAACATGCATGGTTAGGGTACATAGCATACATACATGTCATTCCTAAAGCATGGCATACATACATAACATTCACAAAACATGCATGGTTAGGGTACATAGCATACATACATGTCATTCCTAGAGCATGGCATACATACATAACATTCATAAAACATGCATGGTTAGGGTACATAGCATACCTACATGTCATTCCTAATTTACATGACATTAAGTTTCTAGGTCACATAAAATTTCTATGTCATACTCAATCATATACATACATCTTAGTGATCTATAAACATGCATTCTTGAGAACTTAACCCAAACCAAGCCCTAGATTAGGGACTTGGCCGAAAACCCTAGAGGGCCATAGGTCCTTGGAAAAATTTGCATAACCTTACTTATCATGTCATAGGAACCCACTTGGACCCTTAATTGGTTTTAACCCCAAAGTCCAAGGCCTTATTCATGTTTGGCCGAAACCCTAGGGGAGAATTAACCCCTAGAAAATTCATATAAGTCTCCATTATCATCCATAGTCTATCATAGCAAAACATACCAATCATGCTTGAGGGATTAAAATTAATCCCTAGCCCTATACTTGATGTGGCCGAAACCCTAGATGGGTTTTAGGGCACCAAAAATTTTCCTAGATCATAAGTTATGTCCTACATACCATCATAAAACTTTTAAGAGCACAAAAGAGAATTTACATCATCCCTAACCCCACAAAACATCCTTGGCCGAAACCCTAGGGTTCCTCTTCATGGTTTCCTCAACTTAAATCTTAAACAAAATTCTAAATCTTGTTAAGCATCAAGGAACAATCATACCACGGGTGAGGGAGTCTTACCTCGAGTTATCTTTGGTTTTTAGACCTTAAAAGAGAAGGAAATTGGAAATCTCTTTGACACTTGAACTCTCCTTGCCCTTGTCGCCTTGGAAGAGAACCTAGATCATCAAAAGGGAGTCTCCTTGTGGAGTTTTTCCAAGGGAAATGGGGCTTAGGGGGTTTCGGCTAAGAGGGGAGGAAGAAGATGAGGAGAAGAAAATGAATTGATGGAATGAGAGAAGAGAAAGGTAACTTCCCCTCTTATGCTTTTAATCCACATTAAGGAGGGTAAGTGAAGAGTCATGGTGTCTCTTCATTCTTTCCCAAGCCTTAACAAAATCCACTTCATTCCCTCATAGTACTCCCTTGCTAGGTGAATTGGTTGGTGCATGCATGGTAGTAGACTAGGTCCAAGGTTCAATCCTAGGTGCATGCACTTTATTTTTATTTTCTTTTTTATTTCATTTTTTTCCTTATTTTCGAAAATTCCCTAAAATTCACCCATAATCATGCTAAAATTCCTAATTACAATTCTTTTATATTTATATTAATTTATACCTAATTAAAACCCATTTTTTGAGCCCATATAAAGCCCATTAATACTTAGTTTCTCAATTTAAATGAGAAACCATGGGTTTCTAGGCTAAGGTTCATACTAATATTTCTAAATCCTTTGGAAAATTATCTAGACATGCTTAATATTTTAATAAAAATATTAAGAAAATTTTCCGAGTCGTTACATGCAATGGTTTTCCTCATACTTGGTCACCGAAGTGATTATTATCTCGTCAACTTAATTCCTCAAGGGATGCATTGACATTTTGAGAAATTTAGTTGATCTTAACATCTCACCCCATATCTAGCAAACAAAAACGTTTTGTTAAACCTTATAGTTTGTGTGAGATGTCCCCAAAGTTACCCAATTGTTTCCCAATATTTTTGAAATAATCATGAAGGGTTTGAATGCATTTTGAAATTCATGAAGCATGACACATTCCCAACTCCCGTCTTAGGAAACTAAATTCATTTTCGGGGAGTGGTTTAGTGAAAATGTCAGCTAGGTTTGATTTGGACTCTACATGTGAGAGTACAATATCTCCCCTAGCTACATGATCCCTAATGAAGTGGTGACGCACCTCAATGTGTTTGGTTCTAGAATGATGGACTGGATTCTTGGTTAGGTTAATTGTGCTAATGTTATCACATAACACTTGCACACCCTTGTAACTCAAACCATAGTCCTCTAAAGTATGTATCATCCATAACAATTATGATACACTCTCTCCCATAGCAATATACTCAGCCTCGGTTGTGGAGAGAGCAACACAATGTTGCTTCCGACTTGACCAACTTACTAAGGACGAACCTAAGAATTGGCAACCCCCACTTGTGCTCTTCCGGTCCAACTTACATCCAGCGTAGTCGGAATCCGTATAGCCAATTAAATCAAATGATTCGGTACGGAGGTACCATAGACTGACTCCAATTGTGCCTTTTAGATACCTCAAAAATCCCTTAACAGCGATTAAGTGAGATTCCTTGGCACATACTTGATACCTAGCGCACATACCCACAGCAAATAGAATATCCGGTTGACTAGCTGTGAGGTATAGCAAACTACCTATCATGCTTCGATATTGAGTCAAATCAATGGGTTTACCACTCTCATCATTGTCTAATCTTGTGTTTGTGGCCATGAGAGTGGTTACCTCTTTTGAATCACTCATATTGAATTTTCGAAGTATTTCTTGTGTATACTTTGATTGGTGCACATGGATACTATCGCGAGTTTGCTTGATTTCAAGTCCCAAGAAGAAAGTCAACTCTCCCACTAGACTCATTTCAAATTCACTCTCCATGTGTCCAATGAATTCATTTAAATATCCCCTATTGTTTGAGCCACAAATTATGTCATCGACATATACTTGAGCTACAAAAATGTTATCACCATCTCTGTGTAGAAATAATGTGGGGTCTATTTGGCCTCTAACGAAACCCTTCTCAATTAGGAACGTCGACAACCGCTCATACCAAGCCCGGGGTGCTTGTTTAAGGCCATATAGTGCCTTTTTGAGCTTGAACACGTGGTTTGGAAATTCGGAACTCTCAAACCCCGGTGGTTGTTCGACATAGACCTCTTCTCTTATTAGACCATTTAGAAAGGCCGATTTGACGTCCATTTGATATAATTTGAAGCCACGATGTGCTGCAAATGCAAGCATCAATCGAATGGACTCTAATCGTGCCACCGGAGCATAGGTCTCATCATAATCAAGGCCTTCAACTTGACTATAGCCTTTGGCTACTAAGCGTGCCTTGTTTCTGATTATTTCTCCCTTATGGTTCAATTTGTTCTTGAAGACCCATTTGGTTACAATGATGGTGGTCTTCTTCGGTCTAGGGACTAAGTCCCAAACTTGACTTCTCTCGAATTGACCTAATTCATCTTGCATTGCAATGATCCAATCGGGATCATTTAATGCTTCATCAATTTTCCTAGGTTCAATTTCGAAAATCAGGGGAACTTCATTAGCCTCATTCTGGAAGAATGATCTAGTTCTAACCCCATGATGGATGTCTCCAACAATTTGGTCTTGGGGATGACTAGAAGCCAATCTAGTTTGCATTGGTGTTGGTGGTGCTTCGTGAATGGGCTCACTAGACACAAGTTCAGCCTCAGGATCGGCTGATCTATGGATTGTCTAGGTTCACCGTCATCGGATTCATCACCATCAACAACATTTGGACTTTCATTCAAACTTAGTCTCCTAAGTTCGAATTGGACTTCATCTTCTGGTTGACCATTGACTTTTGGAATCTCTTCAAAGATAACATCAGAAGATTCTTCAACTAGTCTAGACTTTTTGTTGTAGACTCGATAGACTTTACTAACCAGGGAGTACCCGACTAGTATCCTTTCATCAGCCTTTGCCGTGAACTTTCCAAGATGATCATTGGTATTTAGAATGAACACCTTACAACCGAACACCCGAAGGTGTTTAACCGTAGGTGGTTTCCCAAACTAAAGTTCATGGGGAGTCTTCCCTAAAAACCTATGAATGAGGACCCGGTTTTACACATAGCAAGCTGTATTTACAGCTTCAACCCATAAGTAACTCGGGAGTGAGTACTCATTAAGCATGCTTCGTGTAGTCTCTTGTAGTACACGGTTCTTTCTCTCTACAACACCATTTTGTTGTGGTGTTCTAGGAGTAGAAAACTCATGTCTATAACCCTTATCTTGACAAAATTCCAAAAACCTTTGTTTTTGAAATTCACCTCCATGATCACTTCTAATTGTCTTAATTGTTAATGATTTTTCATTTTCTACCCTCCTACAAAAGGAAATGAAAACATCTAAGGTTTGATCCTTATATTTTAAAAAGTAAGTCCATGTATATCTAGTGAAATCATCAATGATCACAAAGCAATATCTACTTCCATTCAATGATATGATAGTACTACAATCAAATAGATCCATGTGAAGTAAATCTAATGCAGTGGAAGTATTTACAGTGCTTTTACCTTTATGTACAGATTTTATTTGCTTACCCATTTGACATGCATCACAAAGTTTATCTTTCTCATACTTGATGCTTGGTAAGCCACGGACTAACCCCTTGTTGGCCAACTTCGGATGTTCTGCATGTTCACATGTGCTAGCCTCCGGTGCCAAAGGGTGGACTCTGTAAGATCGTTGCCGTCCGCTAGAGGGGGGGTGAATAGCGGTTTTTCGAACCCCTTTCTCCTACAAGATTGTTAGCGCAGCGGAAATACAGATAAAACAATAAATACAATGCTAACAAACTGTATTTAGTTGGTATCCACCCCGGCCGGGTGACTAATCCAACAATCCGTCGGTGGATCAAACCCCGGATAACCTCTGGCTAGAACTCGTCGTTCCTTGTGGGTGGAGAAACCTCGCCACAACACCAAGGACACTTCCTGAGTATACAAGACTACTAACTTGCCCTATCCAAGCAAGTTTCGTCAAGAAACTCAGCCAGCACGAAGTCCTCTTTAAATAGGACTCGGGGCTGATTTCTCGCTACCAGTCGACTGCCCCAGGGCAGTCGACTGGTGCAAGCCAAATTCGACCATTGACACTCCCAACGTTCGAATTTGCCAGCTCACCAGCTACCTACCAGTCGACTGCCCCCAGAGCAGTCGACTGTGTTAGGATCGATCTGGACGCTAGAAGGGGGTGAATAGCGATTTCGAACTCTTTCTTGAACCTGCGTTGTTAGTAGCACAGCGGAATATACAATAAACAACAAAAACAACGCTAACAACCTGATTTAGTTGGTATCCACCCCGGTCGGGTGACTAATCCAACAATCCTTCGGCGAATCACTCCCCGGATAACCTCCGGCTAGAACCGTGTCGCTCCTTGTGGGTGGAGAAACCTCTCCACAATCCTTTGCAAGCTACTGAGCACACAAGACTACTAACTTGCCCTATCCAAGCAAGTTTCGTCAAGAAACTCAACCACCACGGCGTCCTCTTTAAATAGGACTCGGGGCTGATTTCTCGCTACCAGTCGACTGCCCCAAGGGTAGTCAACTGGTGCCAGCCAAATTCGACCGTTGACACTCCCAACCTTCGAATTTGCCAGCTCACCAGCCACCTACTAATCGACTGCCCCCAGGGCAGTCGACTGGTCCCAGGCTGAGACCTTTCTGTGAGTTCCATCAGTCGATTGCCCCCAGGCCAGTCGACTGGTCTACTCACCCACCTAAGGTCACCCTTCTTGAGTACATTCCACTCCGCACTCAAACCCTAGGATTTCCCGAGTACAATCACACAGCACTCGTACCCTCATGACTCGACTGACTCCTCTTCAGCAGCCTCAACTGTTGCCTTCGCGCCCTCTTCATCTTCAGCTCCCGTCCCTCGGATGCACGCAAGCCTCCAGCTTGCCTCCATGCCATCCTTCACGCATGCCTCGAAGTCCGCGCCCATCAGCTCATCGTCCCTACTGTCCAAAGTCCCTCGGATGCGCACGCAAGCCTCCAGCTTGCCTCCATGTCATCCTTCACCGTACCGAGGCCGTCCAGTCAAGTCCATATGCGTAACCTGTACAACCTGCACACTCAACATACGCATATCAAATACAAGGGTAAACCTAACTTAAACCCTTTGCCCAAACATCAAAACCCATGGTCACTCTGGACCATCTTAGGGCCGATTGCTCCAACAATCTCCCCCTTTTTGATGTTTGGCAATCCGTTTAAGTTAGGGAAATAAGATAGTAGTCAATAGCAAAAACCATGCTAAACAAATGCATATGCAATGCAAAAATGGATCCTATCCCAAGACATCCCACACCTAACCCTCCAAGTTAGGACTTTTTACCACCTAACTCTCCAAGTTAGGATTTTCACCACCTAACCCTCAAGTTAGGAATTTCACCACCTAACCCTCCAAGTTAGGAGTTTCACCACCTAACCCTCCAAGTTAGGAATTTACCACCTAACCCTCCAAGTTAGGAATTTCCACCAAAATGGGTTTTTAAAGCTTTTCCCAAGCTCCCCCTACATTGGACTTACAAAGGCTTTTTAAGAACCTCTCCAAGGTTCCCCTTACGCCAAGAATGGAGCAACCATGCTCCCCCTTAATCTCAACTCCCCCTAAACCTAGGGTTCTTGCAAAGGAGTGTTTGGTTTCCCAACTTAAACCTAACACTTCTCCCCCTTTGCCTAATATCAAAAAGAACCCAACAATATCCCAATTATCGGTTCTTTTAATCCCCAATGACCATAAACAATGTGTACTAGCCCCCCATACACTTGTTTTGCATCATTTGGACCCCAAACCAGCTGATGATACAAAAATCAGCCTTGACCAGTCGACTGCCAAAATGGCAGTCGACTGATACTCTGAAAGTCTAAAATTTCAGCATTTCTGACGAAATTCAGAAATGCGCCAAAAATTCTACAAATCTCCAAAAATTTCCAAATTTTGTGGAGAGGTTTGTGGTACCCATATCTACTTGGAAAAAATACATTCCAAAATGTATCTATCACCATTTCTAAGTTTGACATAAAATCCAAAACTAGCTGAAAAGTTCAATAGAACCTTGACCTAAAGTCCTAGTTTTGGTTTCCTCTTGATGTCTCTGCCCATGCCAACCCACAATACATCCCTAGCATTGATTTACATGGCATTTATACATCAAAAACCAATTTTCATGCAATATGACCCCAATGCCATATTTCCATGCATGAAACTCAAAAACACCATGCCAAAACCCAAGAATTGAGACTCAAGTCCGTCTCCAATTCTTTTGGCACACTCCATGGTCCATCTAGACCTCTAGGAGCAACTCTCCCAAGGTCCATTCACCATATATCCCAAAGGCTTCTAGAACTCCCCCTTGAGCTCTTAGCCCTAGCCACCTCCCTAGGTGACTCAACTATCACTAGGCCACACCGGTGTGCCACCGGTGACTCTTGGCCTACAAAGTTAACCTTTTTAACCTTGTCCTTGGTTAGGTCACTCTTTTTACCCTTGGATGGCATCCCCTTGCCATCCTTGGACCTTCCCTCCTTACTAAGATTGTATGCTTTCCCAGCATACTTCTTTCCATTGCCCTTGGAGGTCTTAGATAGGTACCCCAATCCCGATCTATCATAGTTGGGTTTTATACTACCCAACACCATGTCTAAGCCCTTAGATCCAACCGTGAATCTTTCTAGGGCTTTTTCTAATGTATCAAGCCTTGCCCTCAAGGCTTGATTTTTCCTCTCTAGATCTTTAACCTTGTAGTCCATATGTCCACTTTGGACATTCCTAGAACTACCCATTTTCTTAGGCATTTGTTTCCCTTCCTTGAGGTTAATGCCTTTAGCCTTGGATACATAGGTCTTAGATTTACCATGATGCATGCTTTTCTTAAGATATGTGTCTACCTTGTTATCCTTATTCCTATCATGATATTTAAAACCATGGTTATGCACAAAAAGACAATTTTCATGAAATCTAGCATGCATGGATGAATGATTTGCATTATTTCTAATATTCATGGATGGGTAATTGGCATGATTCTTAGCATTCATGGAGGAACTTAAATATGAATGACAATTTAATCTAGGGTCAGGAATTACCTCCCTTACCCTTGTAGTCCCTCCTTGATGTGGGCTTCTTTTCTTCTTTATTTCTTCTTTCTCCCATCTCCTTAGATGCTCCATTTTCTTTATTTCACATTTCTTTGGGCATTTGGTGTGGTAGTGCCCTAGCTCACCACATGTGAAGCATCTAATCTTTATTTTTCTCTCTTGGGCTCCTCCATTCCTACAATTCATGTTAGATTTTAATCGAATGGACCCAGGTTTAGAGAGTACCTCCTTTTTACCTTTTGGGCACTTATCCTTGTAGTGCCCCTTTTCATTACACCCAAAGCATGTAATGTGGTCTTTGTTCCTTGCTTTGGTGGAGGTTGAGACTTCTTCAACTTTTGATGATGTGGAGGCCTCCTCTTGATCCGGCATGGAAGTGGATCTCTCCTCCCTCTCAAACCTTGAGGTGGAGACCTCTTCCACTTCTTCTCTTGAGGAGGTTGACGATTCTTCACTTTCTTCTTCCTCTTCTTGAATCACGGGGCTTTTCTCCTTAGGCTCTTGAATTTTTGTAGGAGTCTCATGATACTATTTCACCTTGCTCCATAATTCACATGCACTTTGATATGACCTTACACAACTCACGATGTCGTTAGGTAATATATCAACCAAAATATTTGTTACCTTCTCATTGGCCCGGAATTGTTCTTGTTGCTCTTTATCCCAATATCTAGGATGAAGCTTCTTCCCGTGCTTGTCCTTTGGAACTTCGAAGGGCTCTTCAAGCACAATTCGGCATGCCCAATCCATTCCGAACCACGTCTCGATCCTCGCCTTCCAGTATGCAAAGTCTTCATTGTCGTAGGCCGGTGGTGTGTAGATCTTGTCCCCAAGTGGACCATCACCTTCCATTTCCTATAGCATATGCTCCCTCGGCGATTAGTCCGATCAAGAGCGGTCCTCGCTCTGATACCAATTGTTAGGATCGATCTGGACGCTAGAAGGGGGGTGAATAGCGATTTCGAACTCTTTCTTGAACCTGCGTTGTTAGTAGCACAGCGGAATATACAATAAACAACAAAAATAATGCTAACAACCTGATTTAGTTAGTATCCACCCCGGTCGGGTGACTAATCCAACAATCCATTGGTGGATCACTCCCCGGATAACCTCCGGCTAGAACCGTGTCGCTCCTTGTGGGTGGAGAAACCTCTCCACAATCCTTTGCAAGCTACTGAGCACACAAGACTACTAACTTGCCCTATCCAAGCAAGTTTCGTCAAGAAACTCAACCACCACGGCGTCCTCTTTAAATTGGACTCGGGGTTGATTTCTCGGTACCAATCGACTGCCCCAAGGGCAGTCGACTGGTGTCAGCCAAATTCGACCGTTGACACTCCCAACGTTCGAATATGCCAGCTCACCAGCCACCTACCAGTCGACTGCCCCCAGGGCAGTTGACTGGTCCCAGGCTGAGACCTTTCTGTGAGTTCCATCAGTTGACTGCCCCCAGGCCAGTCGACTGGTCTACTCATCCACCTAAGGTCATCCTTCCTGAGTACATTCCACTCCGCACTCAAACCCTAGGATTTCCCGAGTACAATCACACAGCACTCGTACCCTCACGACTCGACTGACTCCTCTTCAGCAGCCTCTACTGTTGCCTTCGTGCCCTCTTCATCTTCGGCTCCCGTCCCTCGGATGCACGCAAGCCTCCAGCTTGCCTCCATGCCATACTTCACGCATGCCTCGAAGTCCGCACCCATCAGCTCATCGTCCCTTCTGTCCAAAGTGTTGGGACCGGGTGCTTGTTGACATGGATATGGGTTCGTAATTTCAAATTTTAATTACGTGCAGCAGAAGGTTTAGCATATATAATTTCTCAAATTATTTTAACCACGTATCTAGCATGCAACCTTAAGTTGTGGAGACATGATCATACATTTAAAATTTTGTAGAAAGTAAACTAATTTACTTAATACCTCGCGTAACTCATAGAAAGGGACGAGATCCAACCGTAGCGTCCCTTGGAAGCTCCGCCTCTATTCACGTCCACGCCGAGTTCTCTTCGGGATGACTTCGCAAAGCCACGAGTTTCGTGCCGACAAGAACTACTAGATTCTCCAAAGGCACGACAAGAATATCAAGAGAGAGAGATGGAAACTAACCACCAAGTAACGGAATCAAGATTCCGGGGGAAGGAAGGAGTTGCGACCCGCTTCTTCTTCTTCTTTGGCACCTTCTTGGTGGATGTGGCTCACGGCAACTAGAAGGGGCGCCGGCCCTAGAGGAGGGAGAGTGCGCCGGCCCTAGAGGAGGTAGAGGGAGAGAAGGAGAGAGAGAGGGCTTGCTTCTTAATCTCTTGATTGGAATTCAAGCCTTGCCTGGTTCCTTTATATAGTAGCCTCTCCATCGCCAAGTCTCCCTTCTAACGGAATAAATTTTCATAAGAAATTTATCTTATAAATTTTCCTATGAATTATTCCGTTATGCCAAGTTTTATTATAACTAAGTTTATAATAAAACAAACATATCTCCCCTTTTATTATGGAATAAATTTTCACAAGAAATTTATTATATAAATTTTTCTTATCATGGAAAAATCAATTCATAATTGATTTTATAAAATAAAATAAATCAATCCAAGGTTTATTTTATTTTCCATGAAAATAAATTTCTTTATATAAATTTCTTTATCCATAATTTTATAAAACAAATCGCGTTTGATTTATTTTATAATTTAAACCAAATAATTTGGTTTCCCTCCTCATTGTGGCTGGCCAAACCAAAGAGGGTGGGGACCCTCTTTGGCCGGCCAAACCAAGCCGTCTCCTTGCGAATTAAACTCATTTAATTCGTTCAATAAGCGTTCAAAAGACTTAGCCATTTTAAGCTTCCTGTGCGCCTCTGATAAATTCAGATTCGACTTATTTCTCTTGATCGGAAAATTCAATTTTCAACTCGTTTTAAATCCCTCAGATTACTCGTAGTGCGTGTGACTAAATAGGCTTTCGATTTATGTTGGTCGTCTATAATTAACCAATTATAGAACGATCATGAGTGGCACCTAGTAGTACATCATGATCCCCAATTAATCGAAAGATCAACGGTTGACCTCAGAAATAATTCTGAAACCCTTCAGCAGCTATAATGAGTTGTACCCCATTCTCTTCACCATCTTATACCCACTTGGTTCAGGACACGGTCTATGTGTGTCAGTCCCCACTAGGCTGACTACGTCACACCTAGCCCAAGTAATGTCTTTCTCGTCCAACGGATTCTAATTACTCTCATGTTTCCTAGAGATTCATACTCGGAACATGTCATGCTCGGGCCAGAGACTTCGAGTAACAATCCGACGATAGGCCTTGGGTATACATCTCCTCGCAAGGAGTGGTGAATCCTTTGTAGGCTGTTCAAACATCTTCGGGCACTTCGGCTTATACCCAACCATCCTGGGTCCACACCTCCTTAGAGATGCTTACTTAAGATGTCAAAGTATAAGTCTCCGTGACCAAGATGACTTGAACACCGCAAGTCAAAGGAACATCCCACTTAAGCTGCAGTAAGAACTTTTATTGACATATCTATATGTAGATTACCATATGAAGTTTTACAGCTAGTCACTCCAATGAACTAGTTCCCTTAACTAGCATTCATGTTTATTTCCGGACATCCCAATGTCACCAGCCAGTGAGAATCAGCTGATTAGAGAATAACCCATGCTAGTCTCAACAGAATTGATAGTGTCCGTATTTATCAATTCATCGACTAGGGATATTTTCAATACTTCACAATTGCACATGTAGAGATTATCACTAGTTGTGATTCCATCACAAATTCTCTCATGCTGTGAATTGTATTGCGGACATTCAGTAAATGAGTTTAAGATCCCAATCAAATACACAAACATATATACTCAAATAGTGAATTTTCATTTATTAAAATAAATGTTTACAATCATAAGGCGATTGCCTTAGGACACTTCTCTCATATTACTAACAAACTCCCACTTGGCCTAATGCCAATCGCTACGGTATCCAATATCACAGGCTCTAACATGACCCTCAAACTTGCTTTGAGGCAAGGCCTTAGTTAAAGGATCCGCTAAATTCCTTTCAGTGGGAATTTTCTCAATTTGTATATCATTCCTACTTATAATCTCTCTGATCAGATGATAGCGGCGAAGCACGTGTTTGGATCGCTGATGAGACCTTGGTTCCTTTGCTTATGCAATAGCTCCATTGTTGTCGCAGTAAACCGACACTGCTTCATCAATGGTTGGAACCACACCAAGTTCGGAGACAAACTTCTTGATCCAGACTGCTTCCTTTGCTGCTTCTGAAGCTGCGATATATTCCGCTTCCGTGGTAGAATCCGCTACGGTGCCTTGTTTGGAACTCTTCCAACTTATTGCGTCTCCATTCAAAGTAAATACGTATCCAGACTGAGATTTGGAGTCATCCTTATTTGTCTGGAAACTGGCATCTGTATACCCACGTATTACCATATCTCCTTCTCCATATATTAGGAACACATCCTTAGTTCTTCTTAAGTACTTAAGGATTGTCTTGACAGCTGCCCAATGATCCATTCCTGGATCCGACTGGTATCTGCTTGTGACGCTCAGAGCATACGATACATCGGGCCTTGTACATAACATAGCATACATGATAGAGCCTATCGCGGATGCATAAGGAATCTTATTCATGCAAATCCTCTCGTCTTCTGTGCGCGGACACATAGACTTTGAAAGGTTGATCCCATGCCTGATGGGAAGGTAACCTTTCTTGCATTCCGACATGCTAAACCTTTTTAGCACTTGGTCTATATATGTAGACTGCGAAAGACCAAGCAACCGTTTTGACCTATCTCTATAGATTCTAATCCCAAGGATATAGGTTGCTTCTCCCAGGTCTTTAATGGAGAAAGTTTTGGACAACCAAATTTTAACTGACTGCATGACTGATATATCGTTTCCTATAAGTAATATGTAATCGACATACAACACTAGGAATACGACTACACTCCCACTAACCTTCTTGTACACACAAGGTTCGTCTGGATTTTGTGAGAAATCAAACTCTTTGATTGTCTCATCAAAACGGATGTTCCAGCTCCTGGATGCTTGCTTCAGTCCATATATGAATCGCCGAAGCTTGCATATTTTGGTTTTATCAACCGATGTGAAACCTTCAGGTTGTATCATGTATACATCCTCAAGCAGGTTTCCATTAAGGAAAGCTGTTTTCACATCCATTTGCCATATCTCATAATCATAATGAGCTGCTATGGCCAGGAGCATCCGAATGGATTTAAGCATAGCTACTGGCGAATAGGTTTCGTCATAATCAATTCCTTGTTTCTGACGATATCCTTTTGCCACTAATCTATCCTTAAAGCTAACAACATTACCTTCGATGTCGGTTTTCTTCTTGAAAACCCACTTGCACCCTATGGGCTTAACCCCTTCAGGTGGGTTAACCAAGTCCCATACTTGATTTTCGTACATGGAATCCATTTCCGACTTCATGGCTTCAAGCCATTTGTCCCTTTCTGAACTTTTCAGAACATCTTCATAACTGATAGGTTCGTCATCACTTATGAGTAACACGTCGTTCGATTCACTTATGAGAAATCTGCATCTCTCTGGAACATTGCGTGTCCTATCAGACCTACGAAGAGGTGGTGTTGTTTTAGGTTCAACTGATAGCTCATCATTATGAGTTATTGGTTGTGGGTCTAGACTAGGTGTCTCTGTAATGTCTATTGGAGTTTCTTGTACTTCATCAAGTTCAATGCCACTCCCATTGTTTTCTTATAATAGAAATTCTTTTTCCAGAAATACAGCATGCCTTGAAACAAATACCTTTTGTTCCAAGGGATGATAGAATTGGTAACCCTTAGTTTCTTTAGGGTATCCAATAAATAGACATTTATCAGACTTAGCATCCAATTTGTCTGATACAGTCTGCTTCACATAAGCAGGACAACCCCATATCTTAAGGTGAGTTAAGTGGGGTTTCTTACTATTCCATCTCTCATATGGAGTAGTAGAGACTACCTTGGTTGGGACTCTGTTTAGCAGGTAAACAGCTGTCTTAAGTGCATAGCCCCAAAAGGATTTTGGAAGAGTTGCATGATTCATCATCGACCTAACCATGTCCATCAAGGTTCGGTTGCGCCTCTCAGATACACCATTATGCTGTGGTGTATACGGCGGAGTCCATTGGGACAATATCCCATTGTCCCTAAGATAATCTTGAAACTCTTGACTTAAGTATTCACCACCCCGATCGGATTGAAGTATCTTAATACTTTTGCCAAGCTGTTTCTCTACTTCATTTCTGAACTCTTTGAATTTCTCAAAAGCTTCAGATTTGTGTTTCATCAAGAACACATACCCGAATCGTGAGTGATCATCGATAAAGGTGATGAAGTAGCTATAGCCTCCTTGTGCAAGAGTTGACATTGGTCCACATACATCAGTATGTATTAGACCAAGCAATTCTCCCACTGGATTACCTTTTCCAGAAAAGGGTAATTTGGCCATCTTGCCTTTTAAGCATGATTCCCATGTATCAAATGAACCGGGTTCAAATGATTTCAAAATTCCACATCGTTGTAATTTGGTCATGCGTTTCTTACTTACATGGCCAAGACGACAATGCCACGTGTAGGAGTCTATTCGATTATCTATTCGAGCACGTTTGTTGCTAACTTCAATATTGAAAACGTCACCGGATAAATCTAACGTGTAGATACTGTTGGATCGATAGAGCCGATAGAGGGGGGGGGGTGAATATCGGTAAACTTTTCGAATTTATGGAGAGAGTAATTTGCACAGTGGAAAGAAACAAAACACACAAACACAGTATTTTTTACTTGGTTCGGAGCCTAGGTCGACTCCTACTCCAAGGCCCACGATCGTTGATCGTTTACTTTGGGCAATTCTATATGAATGCAAAATCAGTTTACAAAAAGAGAATTACAAGTATAGCACCATAAACTTTTAATAAAAACAATTTCTTCTTTTACCGACGTCCGGTTGTAGGTTGACTTTCCGGAGCAGCAGGACGTCGTCGCTCGAGTTGGGCAGTTTCCAGACACGGTGTGAGCACAGAAGAGCGTGGAAGCTTTGGTTCGAAGTTGATGTCAAAGGCTTGGGCGTTGGTTGCTATTTATAGCACTCCGGGGCGCCCTGGACGTCGGGGGCGCCCTGCCACGTGTCAGCCGATCCGGTTTTAGCTCGGTCAAGTGTTATCCCATCCGAATAGGGATAATTTTGACTCTGGGGGCACCCTGGTCACAGAGGGCGACTTGGCTGACTTCTTCCGCGTAGAAATCTCGGCTATGGATAAAGATAAAGCGTCGCTGACTTGGGCCCGGGGCGCCTTGGCTGCTGAGGGCGCCCTGGCTGCTGAGGGCGCCCTGCCCAGTAAGCAGCCGAAGCCCTTTTTGCTTCACTTGTTTCTGGTTCACCTTGGGGACGCCCTGGACACTCAGGGCGCCCTGCTCAGCTGCTGCCTCATTCCTTTGAGGCTCTCTGAGTTGCAGACACACGTTCCTTCGGTCCTGCATCCAGGGTTAGTCCAAAAAGCAATTAATTATTATTTTATACAACCTTTGCTGTCTTGGTTCTGACTTTGGTCTTCAATATGGAGCCCTAGGTCGAACCGATGCCTACTGTTCCCTCGACGGGGAACGCGTCCTCACCTACTCCTCTCGGGAGAATTTACCTGATGCCAACCGCTCCTTTGGTTGGACTTTTGCCTGATGGTCCTTTGTCAGGTCTTGGATACTGGCAGTCCTTCGCCAGTTGCCTAGCAGTCCTTTACTAGGGCTTGGATGCTGGCTGTCCTTCGCCAGTTGCCTAGCAATCCTTCGCTAGGACTTTGCTACTGGCAGTCCTTCGCCAGTTGCCTAGCAGTCCTTCGCTAGGACTTTATCTCTGCACACTAGAGTAACTTGTTAGAAACACAAGTAAGACTTAACTTTTGACCTATGTTGCCATTATCAAAACACAGGTTTGACTTAGGTGCATTCTACACCAACAATCTCCCCCTTTTTGATTTATGACAACCTTAGTTCAAAATGTTAAGTTTAATCAAATGCAAGAAATTTATTCCCTCCCCCTGGAGAGAATCTCCCCCTAGATTTTTCAAAATTTTGTAGGGTTAAGAAAAATTTATTTGTACTTTGATCACTTTAAGCTTTTAGGTACTCACGAGTCTTGAAAGTGTTAACTTAAGTACTTGGTAAGATTTCAAAAGCTTAATTACTTAATAAAACTTTAGTACATTTGGAAAGCTTAAGTACTTAATAATTTTGAAGATTTAAGTACTTAATGAACTTGGAAGATTTAAGTAAATTTTTGAAAACATTACTTTTGAAAAACTTAAGTACTTAATTAATTTTGAAAAACTTACGTACTTAATTAGTTAAAAAAACTTTAAGTACTTAGTAAATAATTTGAAGAAGATTTTTGCTTAAGTACTTAGCTAACTTTGAAAAGGTTTTTGAAAAGTTTAAGTGCTTTTGAAAAATTTTAAAAAGCTTAAGTATTTCTGTAAGCTTAACTATTTTGAAAACTTTTTGAATAAAGGATAGAGTAAAGAAAATATTTCTGCAAAATGTTTTACTCTCTCCTTTCCTATCTCTCCCCCTTTGCCATATATCAAAAACAGATAAATGTAGCAGAAAAAAAATTTCATAAAGGAATTTGCTGTACTGAACCATTTTGAAATCAAATCATCCAATTTTCTCTGTAGGGACCTGTCTAACCCAATTAGCTACTTACTAACTGTTATATACAGTAGTTTTTGCTAGGGTTAGTCAAGTTAAGTGTTTCTGTTCAAGTTAGATTTTCTAAGCTTGACACTTAACTTGATTGCTGTGTAAGTTGTATTTAGTGCCCCAATTACTGCAGATGCACTGACTTAAAGCATCTTGAATTAAGGCAAAGACCTAAGCATCTCAACCCTTTCTTGGTTATCAATCAAAAGTACCCTAAGGTGCTTGTGAGATGCTGGCTTCTAAGTCTATAGGTGCATGCAGTTCTAGGGTTAGGGCCTAGGCTAAGTCCATTTTCGAAAAAGCCCTAATTTTGAAAAGGGGTAGTTTAAAAAAAATAAAACTAAGTCAAAAAATGCAAACTGATTTTGAAATTAAGTACAATAATTTTTCAAATTCTATTTAAAAAAAGAAAAATTTAAATAAAAAAAAATCTATTCTACAGAGCACAATCCTAATTGACATGAAACCAATAATCATAAACTAGTCATCATAAAAAGCAGGTACTCTAGGTTCAACATAGTCAACAGTCAAGCACAAGTTAACCCTACTGAGTAGGGGCAGTCAAATAGGTATAATGCTAAGTGAATCTAAGATGAAGGACCGGGGTGATCAGATGGACCCGGCTGCCATGAATCAAATCGTGCCATCATCTCTAAGAATCGTGCATCAGCTACTTCTCTATCAGCTCGGCGAGCGTCCATCTGCTCTATATGAGAGGCCTCGACCTCCTCTCGGAGACTCTGTATCTGTGTCTCCATACGGGTCACTCTCTCGTAGAGTGTCGGTGGAGCGGGCTCGTCTATATGGGCTCGGGCTTCTGCTGCTATATCTGCGACGTCGTACTCGACCTCCTCGTCCGAATCGATCTGGGGAGCTGCTCTCCGACGTCTCCAGGACAGGACCCTGGTACCGGACACCTCTATACCTGCTAGGGTGAAGTTTCTATAGCCTATTTCATCGTAGTCGGTCAGATCGGCCATTTCTCCCTCGGTAATGTTCCTACCATGGTAATGTAATAGGGATGTGATAATGTGGCAGTAGGGTGTGCGTACCCGCCCTTGTGTGGTCACACTGGATGCGTGTAGGATAGTGTGGAACATATGAAGTCCTATATCAATATCTAGCTGATGAATCAGGGCGTACAGGAGAAAGGTATGGAATGGTCGCATAGTGGTGACGTCCCTGGTGGATAATGGCAGAATGCATCGGACTAAGACCCTATATAGGGCGTAGTCCTGGACCTCTAAGTCGACTGACTGAAATCGTCTGGCCACTGGTTGCCTAAAGAAATATGAGTGTAATGTATCTAAGGTGATGTGAGAATAGGGAGCATCAAAGGGAGGCTCCCTAGGAGGATAACAACTGAAGGTGGACTGCGAGGGTCGTAGTCCTAGAAATCGGTTCAGTAATGTTGGTGTGATAGTTAGGGGAATACCTTGAACCATGGTGGAGAACATGAGATTATCCTGTCTAATGATATTATTGTAAAATTCTGCACATAAGGAAGTATTGATTGGGTGGGTGCAGAATACGAGATTGTCGAGTTGGTAGTGGTTTATGATGTTCATAGCTAGGGGACAGGATTGGGTGAAGAATAGCCTATTCAAGTAACTTGTCTTGATATGTTTATAGGTGGTACGAGAGAACTTATTACACAATTCTAAATTGGGAAACCTAGGATCAGGACTAGGTTGAGTACCGGGTTATGCCTGATTAGGTCGGCGTCTTCTAATAGAAAGAATGTATACTTAAAGAAAGTATGCATTTAATGAAAAATTGAAAAGAAATTAACAAAAAGAATTATACCGGTTTGCTCGGGGAGGCATTGTTGAAGATGAGGGCTTGAGAGCTTGAGAGGGTTGCAAGATCTCTTGGAAGGTAGAGAGTTGAGGAGGAGAAGTGTTTTGAGTGTGAAGAGAAGAAGGGGAAGGGAGCCCCTTTTTATAGGCAGTTTTTGGGCACCCTTCCTCGCGAGGGCGCCCTGACTGGCGAGGGTGCCCTGACCGGTAAGGGCGCCTTGACCAGGCCTGTGATTACTTTTCGGCAGCTTTCTGCAGTTGAAGGACTGTGGGAGGGCGCCCCGCCCGACGAGGGGGCCCTAAGCAGAGCTGCAGCTGCCTTTTGGCAGCTTTTGACCAGTAAAAGGGGTATACGAAGGCGCCCTGAAGCTCCAGGGTGCCCTGGTCAGCGTGCAGTGGTAGAGGAGCTTTTTGACCAGCCTTGGGGCGCCCACACGGGTTTGGGCGCCCTAAGGACTAGCTTTTGACTCTAAGGAAGTGCATTTGACCAGATTTGACTTGGTTTGATTATGTTGACCGTGGTTTGTCTATATTGACCGTGGTTTGACTATGTTGACCATGGTTTGACTATGTTGACCATGGTTTGACTATGTTGAATATAGAATTTTACTGCAACACAGGTATTAAAGGAATCATAATTGAGTCTTAATTTTACTGTCTCACCCAAATCTAGGGTTTTCAATCACGTTAATCTTATAGGTTTTGTGAGACAGGTTTTGATAGTTTTGAAAGTTGAAAGTTTATTTTAAAAGATAGTTGAAAACTTAATTAAATTTGAAAGCGATTAAGTTTAGCTTAATTTTGAAAACAATTAAATTTTTCAACAGAAGTTTGAATCTACAAATAACTGAATTTCTGTGTTAGATTCGAATTTGACAAAAATTAATTTGAATTTGAATTTCAAAAATTGACTTCCAGGTCTTGGCGAGGCACTAGGCCTTCTTTGGCCGAAGCCTTATGGGATCATCCACCCTTTCCTTGACAAAGTCTTTTAATGAAATTTCATTTTTTAAATTATTCTTTGAAAAATTTCTGGTCTAACTAGTTTGGATTTTGGATAGGTAGCTTCGGCTGGTTTCACCAGTCTAAAGAGACCAAGTAAACTTGATCTTATTAGAATTGGTTTCCCCAACGTACTATCATCTCACCTCCACCCAATACTATGTTTTCAAGTTTCAGTTAAGTTTGTTTGGTCCTTAAACTAGCCTAAGTCTAAGCATGGTAAATTGCAGAAATTAAATAAACAGGCAAACAATCATATTGCAAAAAAAATTTATCTAATAATGAATATAGTTTTCAGTTTGGCTCCCCCTGGACTAAAGCCACGGTGATGGTTAGGCAAGATGTGAATCTTGTCCTTGGGGATCCAATACTGATTTGATCCAGTTGGTTGGTTCAGGCATAGTTTAGGTACCCATGCCTGAATTTTTCCTCTGGACTGATTCAGTACAGCCAAATACGATCTTTATCGGGATTTGGTTCGGTAGCCAAGTCCGGATCGATTTAGAACGGACTTCTGTTTCCCAAGAATCATGTCAAGATTTTTGGAACCAGAAGTAAATCGTTCTAAGGCTGATCTAAGATCCTTAACCTGAGTTTTCAGGGAGGAGTTTTCGTTTTCAAGTTTTTCAACTTGAGTAGGAGTTCCTTCCTGAACCTTCTCGGTTAAAGGTTTAGAGTCAGCTCCCTCTTTCAGGAGTTTTACTTCCTGTCGGAGGGATTCGACTCGGAGTTTGGATTTTGCCAAATCTCGAGAAAGAAAAGAAATTAATTCAGTTAATTGCGATCTATTAAAACATGTTACCTTAATTTCTTCGTCTTCTATGAAGGTCAGCTCGCCGTCGTCCTGTTCTGATTCTGACTCAGTCTCGACATTTTCTGAGGCAGTCAGGGCTAGTAGGTTGGACTGGGGTGCCTCTTCTTCTTCTTCTGAGGAAGACTCGTCCCAGGTTGCTTGCAGTGCCTTCTTTCTTCTCGTCCTTTTTGTCTCCTTTAGGTTAGGGCACTCTGACTTGTAGTGAGCCTTTTTCTTGCATTCGTAGCAGGTCACATTAGGCTTGTTCGCTGGTTCAGCCGGTTCGTCCTTTCTTCGGCCGGTTCTCCATGTGTTGGCTTGATTTTTCAATTTTTTGTAGTAACTTCGGGCCAATCGGACCAGCTCAGATTGATCTGCTTCTTCATCTTCTGCGTCTGAATCAGAGTTGAGCTCGGGTTCAGGTTGAGGTTTCTTTTTTGTCGCTTTTCCAGTTTTTCCTGCAAAAAAGGCAATACTCTTCTCGGCCATATTGCAGTTAGTCTGCTCATGAAGTTCTAACTCTGAAAATAATTCGTCTAATTTAATTTTGGAGAGATCCCTAGAGACCTTGTATGCATCTACCATAGATGCCCACAAGGTGTTTCTAGGGAAGGCGTTTAGAGTATACCTTATTAGGTCACGGTTTTCAACCTTGTGACCTATTGTGTGAAGACCGTTCATTACCTCTTGGATTCGTGCGTGGAGCTGGGCTGCTGTTTCGTTGTCCGCCATCTTGATAGTGTATAATTTGTTCAGGAGCAAATCCCTCTTGCTGATCCTGGTGTCTGAAGTCCCTTCGTGCAGCTCGATCAGTTTTGTCTACAGCTCCTTTGCACTGTTGAAGGGGCCCACGCGGTTCAGCTCCTCTTTCGTCAATCCACATTGAAGAGTCTGAGTAGCTTTTGCGTCGGCTTCTATCATTCGCTTTAGGGTGTTGTCCCACTCCGAGTAGTTTTGAGGTAGTCCTTCGGCATTTTTGGGGATCTCCAGACCGGACTAGATAATGATCCACATGTCCACCTGAGTTTTCAAGTGGACCTCCATACGACTTTTCCAGTAAGAAAAGTCTTCTCCACTGAAAAGTGGAGGTCTGGCGGTGCTGAATCCCTCTTGCATAGCCATTTAATCTGAAAAAGAAAACTACTAGAAAAATATCCAAAGACTTGGTCTTGGATTAGTAGTGCGGGATAAGGGAAATAAAATATCGAGGGGTGTTGCACCAACCTCGATTAACGAAAGAAATTCGAACAGAAAAATATTTAAAAATTAAAAAAATAAAGAAAATCCGAAAAGAAATTTTGAAACTGGTGGTTGCACCAAGTTTGAACTTCCCCGCTCTGATACCACTTGTTGGATCGATAGAGCCGATAGAGGGGGGGTGAATATCGGTAAACTTTTCGAATTTATGGAGAGAGTAATTTGCACAGCGGATAGAAACAAAACACATGAACACAGTATTTTTTACTTGGTTCGGAGCCTAGGTCGACTCCTACTCCAAGGCCCACGATCGTTGATCATTTACTTTGGGCAATTCTATATGAACGCAAAATCAGTTTACAAAAAGAGAATTACAAGTATAGCACCATAAACTTTTAATAAAAACAATTTCTTCTTTTACCAACGTCCGGTTGTAGGTTGACTTTCCGGAGCAGCAGGACGTCGTCGCTCGAGTTGGGCAGTTTCCGGACACGGTGTGAGCACAGAAGAGCGTGGAAGCTTTGGTTCGAAGTTGATGTCAAAGGCTTGGGCGTTGGGTGCTATTTATAGCACTCCAGGGCGCCCTGGACGTCGGGGGCGCCTTGCCACATGTCAACCGATCCGGTTTTAGCTCGGTCAAGTGTTATCCCATCCGAATAGGGATAATTTTGACTCTGGGGGCGCCCTGGTCGCAGAGGGCACCTTGGCTGACTTCTTCCGCGCAGAAATCTCGGCTATGGATAAAGATGAAGCGTCACTGACTTGGGCCCGGGGCGCCTTGGTTGCTGAGGGCGCCCTGGCTGCTGAGGGCGCCCTGCCCAGTAAGCAGCCGAAGCCCTTTTTGATTCACTTGGTTCTGGTTCACCTTGGGGGCGCCCTGGACACTCAGGGCGCCCTGCTCAGCTGCTGCCTCATTCCTTTGAGGCTCTCTGAGTTGCAGACACACGTTCCTTCGGTCCTGCATCCAGGGTTAGTCCAAAAAGCAATTAATTATTATTTTATACAGCCTTTGCTGTCTTGGTTCTGACTTTGGTCTCCAATATGGAGCCCTAGGTCGAACCGACGCCTACTGTTCCCTCGACGGGGAACACGTCCTCACCTACTCCTCTCGGGAGAATTTACCTGATGCCAACCACTCCTTTGGTTGGACTTTTGCCTGACGGTCCTTTGTCAGGTCTTGGATACTGGCAGTCCTTCGCCAGTTGCCTAGCAGTCCTTTGCTAGGGCTTGGATGCTGGCTGTCCTTCGCCAGTTGCCTAGCAGTCCCTCGCTAGGACTTTGCTACTGGCAGTCCTTCGACAGTTGCCTAGCAGTCCTTCGCTAGGACTTTATCTCTGCACACTAGAGTAACTTGTTAGAAACACAAGTAAGACTTAACTTTTGACCTATGTTGCCATTATCAAAACAAAGGTTTGACTTAGGTGCATTCTGCACCAACAGATACCATTGCACAAAGTTCCATTCCCATAAAGAACGCCATTTAAAGTTATGTAACAACAATTGTTACTAAAAGTTAAATGATAACCCTTTTCATTCAAACATGAAATAGATACAATGTTCTTTATTAACGAAGGAACAAAATAACAATTATCCAATTCTAAGACACGTCCTGTAGGGAGCTTTAGCAAATATGTTCCGATGGCAACAGCAGCAATCTTTGCTCCTTTTCCAACTCGCAAATTCGCTTCTCCCTTGACGAGTCTTCTTCTATTCCTTAGCCCCTGTATGCCATTACATATATGTGAGCTACACCCAGTATCAAGTACCCAGGTGTTTGAGGAAATAGAGTGACATTCAATAACGAAGATACTTGAAGAGGATGGGGCATCGGATGCCTTCTCTTTCAAGGACTCAAGATAAACCTTGCAGTTTCTTCGCCAGTGACCCTCCTTGCCACAGTGATGGCAAGTGTCATTTAGGGTATTTTCAGTCTTTTTAGCCTTTTTCTTCTTTCCCTTATTCTGTTCTTTGGCCTTCCTCTTAGAACCTTTCTTCGAGGAACCAACTAACAGTACCGTCTTTTGATCCTGCTTCACAGAAAGCTCTACAGTCTTCAGCAGGTTGAGCAACTCAGGAAACTAGTCTGGAGTTGCATTTTCAGGAGGACGGTTGGGAAGTTGATCTTCAAGGACATAAGCAAGCTTCTCTGCCTTGAGGACTATCCTCAGGATTCGAAGCCAGTCCATGAAGTTTGGCCCAGTCAGTTTATTGGTGTCCAAAATGGAACGCAAATTCAGAGAAGACATGATCGAGTGATTATCCTAGAAATACAAATTGAGCTTATGTGAGAAGAATGATTGAAGAATGTATCAACATACATTAATAAAATCTTATTTATTTTTCAAATTGAATAACCCTTTTTATCAATTCGGGAGATCGTAGGAACATCTCCAAATAGGTTGATATCCAACCATAGATAAGAACAACCATGGTTGTGGCCATCAAGTTATTCTTAGCTATGAAGGTAGGTAATTATACCGATTACATATCACATATATGTAACTATCACTTTATGCTATCAACTAATTGAATGTTTGCATAAATCATTGGGTTGTTAACTCATTAACAAGTATGCAATATTATACATAGCACCCAACTGCACCTCTCTTTACATCGACCTTGGCTGTGGCACAACAAATCGATGCTCCAAGCTTAAGGCTGACCCATTAATCAAGAAATAGTTTTAATATGGTTGGAGCTCATTCAACCGTTTAGTCAGGCTTGGATGTGTCCAACAACCAAAACTAAGGATTGACCTCTGACTCCAACTATATTATTCATAAACTAATTCCATGGTTTGAACATGTTGAGGTTCAAGCCGGGCATGGATGTGTCCATCAACCCAAACGAGAAACAAAACTCCGATTCTAACCATATTAATGGAAGGTGTTGACCTTAATATTTTGTAAGGGGTTTTTGGGTCTCATCCTTTTTTTTCTAAGCACATTCATGACATATAATTATGTCATGACTAACGATTTCCTTAATAAAGTATGTATGTGAGTTAATTTATCAAGTCTCATTAATTGAATTAGGAACCGGATTTCCTAATTCTAATTTCATACTTTATTCAAGGAATTGTTTTGGGAAACAATTTCCTAAATTATCATAATTAATTTCGGAAATAATATGTTTAAGACTTTGATTTCTCTAAATCAAATCTTATTAAATTAAGAGACAGATTCCCTTAATTCAACCACATATTATTTTCATGAAAATCTCATTTAAGAAAACTCTATAGGAAACCATTTTCCTAATTAATTTTGGAGACAACAATATGTAAGAGCATCACCTCTTAAATCAAATTTCCAAGATTTGATCACATATTTTATTCATGGATTAATTAATTACAACAAATTATTTTCTAAGGGTGGCTCCCCGAGGCTCAGATAGCCAAAGAAAAGAAATTTGTCGTAAATCCAATTTGGTCCGCTCCCCGAGGCATAACCAAATTAAACATGACAATTTTATTCAAAATGGGAAATTAAATTACAACAACTAACTTTAAATTGGACGGCTCCCCGAGGCTCAATCCAAAATAAAGAATTTTGTTAATAATTTAAAACCAATTCAAATTTAAATTGTCAATTAATGATCCATAAATTTGTCTAGACTTTCTTGAAAGAATGTGCCCAAAATTGTGAGATTTCATAACAGGTTTTCAGAATAATTGTAAGTTTCTGGTACAAAGAAAACTTACATATTTCCAAAGTTGGAAAATTTCCAAAATAAGAAATTTCCAAAATTGGAAAGTTTCCAAAAATGAGAAGTTTTCACAATTATCATAAAATTTCAGAAACTAGGATATTTCAAAAGTTTGCGAAATTTCATGAGGATTTCCAAACTTTGAAATTCCTAAATCTAAAATTTATCATAATTGGAAAGTTTCCATAATTGGAAAATTTTTCAAAATTGAGATCATGACAAAGTTTTTCACAAAACAATTATATGATTATGTCGAACACTAACCGGCTCTGATACCACTGTTGGGACCGGGTGCATGTTGACATGGATACGGGTTCGTAATTTCAAATTTTAATTACGTGCAGCGGAAGGTTTAGCATATATAATTTCTCAAATTATTTTAACCACGTATCTAGCATGCAACCTTAAGTTGTGGAGACATGATCATACATTTAAAATTTTACAGAAAGTAAACTAATTTACTTAATAACTCGTGTAACTCGTAGAAAGGGACGAGATCCAACCGTAGCGTCCCTTGGAAGCTCCACCTCTATTCACGTCCACGCCGAGTTCTCTTCGGGATGACTTCGCAAAGCCACGAGTTTCGTGCCGACAAGAACTACTAGATTCTCCAAAGGCACGACAAGAATATCAAGAGAGAGAGATGGAAACTAACCACCAAGTAACGGAATCAAGATTCCGGGGGAAGGAAGGAGTTGAGACCCGCTTCTTCTTCTTCTTTGGCACCTTCTTGGTGGATGTGGCTCACGGCAACTAGAAGGGGCGCCGACCCTAGAGGAGGGAGAGGGCGCCGGCCCTAGAGGAGGTAGAGGGCGCCGGCCCTAGAGGAGGTAGAGGGAGAGAAGGAGAGAGAGAGGGTTTGCTTCTTAATCTCTTGATTGGAATTCAAGCCTTGCCTTGGATCCTTTATATAGTAGCCTCTCCATCGGCAAGTCTCCCTTCTAACGGAATAAATTTTCATAGGAAATTTATCTTATAAATTTTCCTATGAATTATTCCGTTATGCCAAGTTTTATTATAACTAAGTTTATAATAAAACAAACATATCTCCCCTTTTATTATGGAATAAATTTTCACAAGAAATTTATTATATAAATTTTTCTTATCATGGAAAAATCAATTCATAATTGATTTTATAAAATAAAATAAATCAATCCAAGGTTTATTTTATTTTCCATGAAAATGAATTTCTTTTTATAATTTCTTTATCCATAATTTTATAAAACAAATCGCGTTTGATTTATTTTATAATTTAAACCAAATAATTTGGTTTCCCTCCTCATTGTGGCCGGCCAAACCAAAGAGGGTGGGGACCCTCTTTGGCTGGCCAAACCAAGCCGTCTCCTTGCGAATTAAACTCATTTAATTCGTCCAATAAGCCTTCAAAAGACTTAGCCATTTTAAGCTTCCTGTGCGCCTCTGATAAATTCAGATTCGACTTATTTCTCTTGATCGGAAAATTCAATTTTCAACTCGTTTTAAATCCCTTAGATTACTCGTAGTGCGTGTGACTAAATAGGCTTTCGATTTATGTTGGCCGTCTATAATTAACCAATTATAGAACGATCATGAGTGGCACCTAGTAGTACATCATGACCCCCAATTAATCGAAAGATCAACGGTTGACCTCAGAAATGATTCTGAAACCCTTCAGCAGCTCTAATGAATCGTGCCTCATTCCCTTCACCATCTTATACCCACTTGGTTCAGGACACGGTCTATGTGTGTCAGTCCCCACTAGGCTGACTACGTCACACCTAGCCCAAGTAGTGTCTTTCTCGTCCAACGGATTCTAATTACTCTCATGTTTTTAAGAGACTCATACTCTAAACATGTCATGCTCTGGCCAGAGGCTTTGAGTAACAATCCGACGATAGGCCTTGGGTGTACATCTCCTCGCAAGGAGTGGTGAATCCTTTGTAGGCTGTTCAAACATCTTCGGGCACTTCGGCTTATACCCAACCATCCTGGGTCCACACCTCCTTAGAGATGCTTGCTTAAGATGTCAAAGTATAAGTCTCCGTGACCAAGATGACTTGAACACCGCAAGTCAAAGGAACATCCCACTTAAGCTGCAGTAAGAACTTTTATTGACATATCTATATGTAGATTACCATATGAAGTTTTACAGCTAGTCACTCCAATGAACTAGTTCCCTTAACTAGCATTCATGTTTATCTCCGGACATCCCAATGTCACCAGCAAGTGAGAATCAGCTGATTAGAGAATAACTCATGCTAGTCTCAACAGAATTGGTAGTGTCCGTATTTATCAATTCATCGACTAGGGATATTTTCAATACTTCACAATTGCACATGTAGAGATTATCACTAGTTGTGATTCCATCACAAATTCTCTCATGCTGTGAATTGTATTGCGGACATTCAGTAAATGAGTTTAAGATCCCAATCAAATACACAAACATATATACTCAAATAGTGAATTTTCATTTATTAAAATAAATGTTTACAATCATAAGGCGATTGCCTTAGGACACTTCTCTCATATTACTAACAAACTCCCACTTGGCCTAATGCCAATCGCTACGGTATCCAATATCACAGGCTCTAACATGACCCTCAAACTTGCTTTGAGGCAAGGCCTTAGTTAAAGGATCCGCTAAATTCCTTTCAGTGGGAATTTTCTCAATTTGTATATCATTCCTACTTATAATCTCTCTGATCAGATGATAGCGGCGAAGCACGTGTTTGGATCGCTGATGAGACCTTGGTTCCTTTTCTTGTGCAATAGATCCATTGTTGTCGCAGTAAACCGACACTGCTTCATCAATGGTTGGAACCACACCAAGTTCGGAGACAAACTTCTTGATCCAGACTGCTTCCGAAGCTGCGATATATTCAGCTTCCGTGGTAGAATCCGCTACGGTGTCTTGTTTGGAACTCTTCCAACTTATTGCGCCTCCATTCAAAGTAAATACGTATCCAGACTGAGATTTGGAGTCATCCTTATCTGTCTGGAAACTGGCATCTGTATACCCACGTATTACCATATCTCCTTCTCCATATATTAGGAACACATCCTTAGTTCTTCTTAAGTACTTAAGGATTGTCTTGACAGCCGCCCAATGATCCATTCCTGGATCCGACTGGTATCTGCTTGTGACGCTCAGAGCATACGATACATCGGGCCTTGTACATAACATAGCATACATGATAGATCCTATCGCGGATGCATAAGGAATCTTATTCATGCAAATCCTCTCGTCTTCTGTGCGCGGACACATAGACTTTGAAAGGTTGATCCCATGCCTGATGGGAAGGTAACCTTTCTTGGATTCCGACATGCTAAACCTTTTTAGCACTCGGTCTATATATGTAGACTGCGAAAGACCAAGCAACCGTTTTGACCTATCTCTATAGATTCTAATCTCAAGGATATAGGTTGCTTCTCCCAGGTATTTAATGGAGAAAGTTTTGGACAACCAAATTTTATCTGACTGTAAGACTGATATATCATTTCCTATAAGTAATATGACATCGACATACAACACTAGGAATACGACTACACTCCCACTAACCTTCTTGTACACACAAGGTTCGTCTGGATTTTGTGAGAAATCAAACTCTTTGATTGTCTCATCAAAACGGATGTTCCAGCTCCTGGATGCTTGCTTCAGTCCATATATGGATCGCCGAAGCTTGCATATTTTGGTTATATCAACCGATGTGAAACCTTCAGGTTGTATCATGTATACATCCTCAAGCAGGTTTCCATTAAGGAAAGCTGTTTTCACATCCATTTGCTATATCTCATAATCATAATGAGCTGCTATGGCCAGGAGAATCCGAATGGATTTAAGCATTGCTACTGGCGAATAGGTTTCGTCATAATCAATTCCTTGTTTCTGACGATATCCTTTTGCCACTAATCTATCCTTAAAGCTAACAACATTACCTTCGATGTCGGTTTTCTTCTTGAAAACCCACTTGCACCCTATGGGCTTAATCCCTTCAGGTGGGTTAACCAAGTCCCATACTTGATTTTCGTACATGGAATCCATTTCCGACTTCATGGCTTCAAGCCATTTGTCCCTTTCTGAACTTTTCAGAACATCTTCATAACTGATAGGTTCGTCATCGCTTATGAGTAACACGTCGTTCGATTCACTTATGAGAAATCTGCATCTCTCTGGAACATTGCGTGTCCTATCAGACCTACGAAGAGGTGGTGTTGTTTTAGGTTCAACTGATAGCTCATCATTATGAGTTATTGGTTGTGGGTCTAGACTAGGTGTCTCTGTAATGTCTATTGGAGTTTCTTGTACTTCATCAAGTTTAATGCCACTCCCATTGTTTTCTTATAAAAGAAATTCTTTTTTCAGAAATACAGCATGCCTTGAAACAAACACCTTTTGTTCCAAGGGATGATAGAATTGGTAACCCTTCGTTTCCTTAGGGTATCCAATAAATAGACATTTATCAGACTTAGCATCCAATTTGTCTGATATAGTCCTCTTCACATAAGCAGGACAACCCCATATCTTAAGGTGAGTTAACTGGGGTTTCTTACTATTCCACCTCTCATATGGAGTAGTAGAGACTACCTTGGTCGGGACTCTGTTTAGCAGGTAAACAGCTGTCTTAAGTGCATAGCCCCAAAAGGATTTTGGAAGAGTTGCATGATTCATCATCGACCTAACCATGTCCATCAAGGTTCGGTTGCGCCTCTCAGATACACCATTATGCTGTGGTATATACGGCGGAGTCCATTGGGACAATATCCCATTGTCCCTAAGATAATCTTGAAACTCTTGACTTAAGTATTCACCACCCCGATCGGATCGAAGTATCTTAATACTTTTGCCAAGCTGTTTCTCTACTTCATTTCTGAACTCTTTGAATTTCTCAAAAGCTTCAGATTTGTGTTTCATCAAGAACACATACCCGAATCGTGAGTGATCATCGATAAAGGTGATGAAGTAGCTATAGCCTCCTTGTGCAAGAGTTGACATTGGTCCACATACATCAGTGTGTATTAGACCAAGCAATTCTCGATCCCACTGGAGTACCTTTTCCAGAAAAGGGTAATTTGGCCATCTTGCCTTTTAAGCATGATTCGCATGTATCAAATGAACCTGGTTCAAATGATTTCAAAATTCCACATCGGTGTAATTTGGTCATGCGTTTCTTACTTACATGGCCAAGACGACAATGCCACGTGTAGGAGTTTATTCGATTATCTATTCGAGCACGTTTGTTGCTAACTTCGATATTGAAAACGTCACCGGATAAATCTAACGTGTAGATACCATTGCACAAAGTTCCATTCCCATAAAGAACGCCATTTAAAGTTATGTAACAACAATTGTTACTAAAAGTTAAATGATAACCCTTTTCATTCAAACATGAAATAGATACAATGTTCTTTATTAACGAAGGAACAAAATAACAATTATCCAATTCTAAGACACGTCTTGTAGGGAGCTTTAGCAAATATGTTCCGATGGCAACAGCAGCAATCTTTGCTCCGTTTCCAACTCGCAAATTCGCTTCTCCCTTGACGAGTCTTCTTCTATTCCTTAGCCCCTGTATGCCATTACATATATGTGAGCTACACCCAGTATCAAGTACCCAGGTGTTTGAGGAAATAGAGTGACATTTAATAACGAAGATACTTGAAGAGGATGGGGCATCGGATGCCTTCTCAATGAAAGACCTGGGAGAAGCAACCTATATCCTTGGGATTAGAATCTATAGAGATAGATCAAAACGGTTGCTTGGTCTTTCGCAGTCTACATATATAGACCGAGTGCTAAAAAGGTTTAGCATGTCGGAATCCAAGAAAGGTTACCTTCCCATCAGGCATGGGATCAACCTTTCAAAGTCTATGTGTCCGCGCACAGAAGACGAGAGGATTTGCATGAATAAGATTCCTTATGCATCCGCGATAGGATCTATCATGTATGCTATGTTATGTACAAGGCCCGATGTATCGTATGCTCTGAGCGTCACAAGCAGATACCAGTCGGATCCATGAATGGATCATTGGGCGGCTGTCAAGACAATCCTTAAGTACTTAAGAAGAACTAAGGATGTGTTCCTAATATATGGAGAAGAAGATATGGTAATACGTGGGTATACAGATGCCAGTTTCCAGACAGATAAGGATGATTCCAAATCTCAGTCTGGATACGTATTTACTTTGAATGGAGGCGCAATAAGTTGGAAGAGTTCCAAACAAGACACCGTAGCGGATTCTACCACGGAAGCGGAATATATCGCAGCTTCGGAAGCAGCAAAGGATGCAGTCTGGATCATGAAGTTCGTCTCCGAACTTGGTGTGGTTCCAACCATTGATGAAGCAGTGCCGGTTTACTGCGACAACAATGGAGCTATTGCACAAGCAAAGGAACCAAGGTCTCATCAGCGATCCAAACACGTGCTTCGCCCTATCATCTGATTAGAGAGATTATAAGTAGGAATGACATACAAATTGAGAAAATTCCCACTGAAAGGAATTTAGCGGATCCTTTAACTAAGGCCTTGCCTCAGAGCAAGTTTGAGGGTCATGTTAGAGCCTGTGGTATTGGATACCGTTGTAACGACCCGAAAAATTTTCTTAATATTTTCTTAAAATATTAAGCATGTTTAAATAATTTTCCAAGGGACCTAGAAATATTAAGGAGAACTTAGGCCTAGAAAATCCATGTTTTCTCATTTAAATTGAGAAAACTAAGTACCAATGAGCATTAAATGGGCTCCGAAAATGGGTATCAATTAGATAAAATTAATATAAATTAGGTAAAAATTAATATAAATGTAGAAGAATTTTATTTAGGAATATTGGCATAATTATGGGTGATTTTAGGGGGATTTTCGGAATTTAGGAAATAAAAATAATAAAATAAATGAAATAAAAATAAAATAAAAATAAAGGTGCGTGAGCCAAGGATTGAACCTTGGACCTCTTGTACAACCATGTAAGCCTTAACTAACTCACCTAGCAAGGGATTTCTATGAGAAAATGAAATGGATATAAGTTAAGATTAAGAAGAAGATGAAGAGTCATGGAGAGACTCTTCATTTACCTCTTTAATGGATGATAAATAGGGGGGTTTGGGAGTTTCATTCTCTCTTCTTTCAATTGTATTTCCTTCTCTCTTCCTCCCTCATTCTAGCCGACCACTCCTAGAGGGTTTTCCCCTTGGAAAAGCTTCCTCCAAGGTTCCATCTCCTAGATCTAAAGTCTCTTCCAAGGATACAAGGACTAGGGTGTTCAAGGGTCCAAAGATCTTACCATATTCTTCTCTTCCAAGGTTTGAAAAATCAAGAAACCCAAGGTAAGACTCCCTCACCTATGGTATAATAGTTCCCTATGATTTTTATGATTTTTTGTATGATATATAGTGGTTGGTTTTCGAATTGGATGTTGAAAGGAAAGAAAACCGAGACCCTCATGTTTAAGGGTTTCGGCCACCATGATTTACAGGTCTATACTTATGCTAAAAATGATGATAATGTTATTTAATATTCCCTTATGATGTGTAGAGGTTAAGTATAATTCTTGGGAATTTTTGGAGTACCCTAGGACACCCTAGGGTTTCGGCCAACATGAAAGAAACAAAACTAAGAACCCTGAGTTTAAGGGTTTCGGCCACCATGATTTACAGGTCTAAAATTATGCTAAAAATCATGATAATGTTATTTAATGTTCCCTTATGATGTGTAGAGGTTAAGTATAATTTTTGGGAATTTTTGGAGTCACCTATGACACCCTAGGGTTTCGGTCAACATGATAGAAACAAAACTAAGAACCCTGAGTTTAAGGGTTTCGGCCACCATGATTTACAGGTCTATAATTATGCTAAAAATCATGATAATGTTATTTATTGTTCCCTTATGATGTGTAGAGGTTAAGTATAATTTTTGGGAATTTATGGAGTACCCTAGGACACCCTAGGGTTTCGGCCAACATGAAAGAAACAAAACTAAGAACCCTAAGTTTAAGGGTTTCGGTCACCATGATTTAAAGGTCTATAATTAAGCCAAAAATCTTGATAATATTAATTTATGTTCCCTTATGATGTGTGGAGGTTAAGTATAAATTCTGGGAATTTTTGGATTACCCAAGAGACCCCATATGTTTCGGCCAACCTCAAGGGCCCAAGGGTTAGGGTTGAGCCTTTAACTTCAAGTATATGTTTATGTGTTTCCATGATAAGTATGATAAGTATATGTTCAGGATATGAATGATGCCATGATAAGAATGATAGGGTTATGATCACGATAAAAATGATGCTATGATATGTTAGGTTCATGATATGAATGATGCCATGTTAAGTAGGTTATGTTTATGTTTAAGAATGAGGATGATGCCATGTTTAAGAATGAAAATGATGCCATGTTAAGTATGTTATGTTTATGTTTAAGAATGAAAATGATGCCATGTTTAAGAATGAAAATGATGCCATGTTAAGTATGTTATGTTTATGTTTAAGAATGAAAATGATGTCATGTTTAAGAATGAAAATGATGCCATGTTAAGAATGAAAATGATGCCATGTTTAAAAAAATGAAAGTGAAGAATGAAGTTAAGGTTCATGCCTTTAAGGCATAATGATGATGTTAAGTATGATGAATGAATGAATATGCTATGAATGATGATGAATGAAAGATGATGCTTATGTCTTTAAGGCATAAATATGCTAAGACGGCACGGTCGATGGTCGACGGTACGACGGTCGTGAGGACCGGTAAATGGGCCGGTAGACGGGCCGAGCCGTAACAAGTTATGCTATGTTAAAGATGCCATGAATGCCATATGAATGATGAAGCATGAAAAGTATTTTACTTTATGTATGGGCTTGTACCGGACCGAAGTATGGGTCCAAGGGATGAGCACCTTAAGAACGCCCCGGTTTTGGACTACCGTAGCTGTCCACGGTTCTGGCACTACCGGAGCTGTGCAACAGGGATGGGCACCTTATGAACGCCTCGGTTCGGGGACTACCGACTATGCTGTCCTTACCCTAGTAGGTTGGGGCTCGCGACCTCGGACTTGCTAGGGATGCGCGTAATGATGTATGTATGTGGTACAAGCCGGGGACCCCAAATGATGTTATGATGATTATGTTTAAGCAATGAAAAGTATGTTTTAAAAGTTAAGCATCCTTATGTATATGCATTCCACTCATGCATCCATTCATGTTATGCATTATGCTATGTTGATAAGATTTTATGCTTACGTTTCATGTTAAGAAGTATGCATGAGAATGAATGAATTATGCCATGCTTAGAATGTTCACTATGTTTACGATATGCCATGAATTATGCCATGCTTAGAATGTTCACTATGTTTATGATTTATGCCATGAATTATGCCATGCTTAGAATGTTCACTATGTTTACGATATGCCATGAATTATGCCATGCTTAGAATGTTCACTATGTTTATGATTTATGCCATGAATTATGCCATGCTTAGAATGTTCACTATGTTTACGATATGCCATGAATTATGCCATGCTTAGAATGTTCACTATGTTTATGATTCATGCCATGAATTATGCCATGCTTAGAATAGTCACTATGTTTACGATATGCCATGAATTATGCCATGCTTAGAATGTTCACTATGTTTATGAATTGTGCCATGAGAATGAATGAATTATGCCATGCTTAGAATGTCTATGATGTTTATGTTTATGCCATGTATCATGCCATGCTTAGAATGTTACTATGTTTATGTTCATGCCATGCTATGTATACGATAAGTGATGCAAGATGTTATGTTCTAAGTAGAGCACCAAGTATGTTAATGTTTTATGTGCTCATTATGAGATGATGAATGATGGATGGTTTTGTGAGTAGGAAAGAGTCTTACTAAGCCTGTGTGCTTATAGTCTTATTTCCTTATACCGCAGATCATTCAAGGGGATAATGAAGGAAGCAGCAGGAGGGCAAGAACGCATGTGTGATGTAGTGACTTGGCCCAGGAACTATATGTTTACTTATGTTTTTGAATAATGACTTATGGAACCTTATGATATGATGTTATGTGAGACATGATAGGATGCTTAAGTTCAAAGTTAATATGCTATGGTTCCAATGTCAATAAGTTAAGAATAGTAACAGGGCATGTATAAGTTAAGTTATTCCGCTGCCTTATGATGTCTACATGCCCTAAGCATGTTAACGTAACGCCGCTTAGGAAAAAAAAAGCGGGCGTTATAGGTTGGTATCAGAGCAGTAACCATCTCACTACACACACATCAAGCCCTCTTCCTGCCGCTTCCAAGTAAGTACCTTTTTATGCATATCTTATGATAGTAAGTACTTTTAGGATACCTTATGTTCTTTAAATATGCAAGTATGAATGATGACTTAAGATAGATGATGGAAAGTATTGCAAATATGAACGATATTTTATTTTATTTTATTTATTTATTTAGAATTTAATATGGGGGTAGGAATAACAATAACTCATATTATCCATACTTGTCATTTATGAAGGAAAGCATGGCTAGAAGACAGGGTAACAAACTAATGTGTAAGGCAGAATTAACTAATGTAATTCATAGCTTAGGTTGTGAACTAAGATTTCGGAACCCAACTATTATTAGGATTACCCATAATTATAATAAGTATATAATTATGATATATGCCTATAATTACATCATAGGGCTATTAATGGCACTAGCTCAATTATGACAATCATGTATGTCACTTATATCATCAAGGATATAAGTATAAATGGCCGTGAGTAAAATACACATAATCACGTATGTCAAATTGGCAATATTATGAGTTCCTTGGATTAAAGAATTAACCCTTATTCGATGCATCTGGGATCCATGAAAATGTATCAAGACCTGAAGGAGAAATTCTGGTGGTCTGGTATGAAGAGAGACGTGGCTCAGCATGTTAGTACTTGCCTGACCTACAAACGAGTGAAAGCAGAACACCAGCGACCCGGAGGAGTTCTGCAGCCACTTTCGATTCCGGAATGGAAATGGGAAGATATATCGATGGATTTTATTTCAGGACTTCCCAAGACTACAAACGGGTATGATGGGGTTTGGGT
Organism: Boesenbergia rotunda; assembly: GCA_024364735.1. Classification (NCBI taxonomy): domain Eukaryota; kingdom Viridiplantae; phylum Streptophyta; class Magnoliopsida; order Zingiberales; family Zingiberaceae; genus Boesenbergia; species Boesenbergia rotunda. The sequence goes on along the minus strand of JAGFNQ010007167.1, from coordinate 1,996 downwards.
AATTGTGGACAGGCTGACGAAGTCTGCTCACTTCCTAGCAGTCAAGATGACTTATTCGATTGAGCAACTAGCTCAATTATACGCTAGGGAAATAATTAGACTCCATGGAGTTCCCAAGACTATCACCTCTGATAGAGATGGTCGCTTTATCTCACGTTTTTGGGAGTGCGTCCAGAAGTCTCTGGGCACTAAACTGTGGTTCAGTACTGCTTTTCACCCTCAGACTGACGGACAAACTGAATGAGTGAATCAAGTACTGGAGGATATGTTCAGAGTTTGTGCCCTGGATTTCAAAGGAAGTTGGTGCCGATATCTATGTTTAGTGGAATTCGCTTACAACAATAGCTACCAAGCTATTATTGGAATGGCACCTTATGAAGTTTTGTACGGGAGGAGATGTAGATCTTCAATCTGTTGGTACGAAGGTGGTGAAAAGAAGGCAATGGGGCTCACGACAGACCTAATCGACGACACCACCCGAGCGATACAGAACATTCGGCAACGGATAGAAACTGCTCAGAGCCGGCAGAAGAGTTATGCCGATGTCCGGCGTAGACCCCTGGAGTTTAATGTTGGAGATTGGGTGTTTCTGAAAGTGGCTCCTATGAAGGGAGTGACCAGATTTGGGAGGAAAGGAAAATTAAGTCCGCGCTATGTGGGGCCGTACCTGATTCTGAAAAGAGTCGGTAAGGTGGCATATGAGCTGGAGCTGCCTCCAGAGATGTCAGCTATCCATAACGTATTCCATGTGTCCCTGCTGAAAAAGTGTATCCCAAATATGGACCAAGTGATCGAGCCACAGACGGTGCAAGTGCAAGAGGACCTAAGCTATGAGAGCAGACCCATCCAAATTTTGGACAGGGAAATTAAGAAGCTGAGGAGTAAGGAAGTGCCCTTAGTCAAGGTCCTATGGCAAAGTCAACGGTTCGAAGAAGCTACCTGGGAGCGCGAGGACGAGATGAGGCGCAAGTACCCGGAGTTATTCTAAGTTCGAGGATGAACTTTCACGAGGTATGGGGGATTGTAACGACCCGGAAAATTCTCTTAATATTTTCTTAAAATATTAAGCATGTTTAAATAATTTTTAAAGGGACCTAGAAATATTAAGGAGAACTTAGGCGTAGAAAATCCATGTTTTCTCATTTAAATTGAGAAAACTAAGTACCAATGAGCTTTAAATGGGCTCCGAAAATGGGTATTAATTAGGTAAAATTAATATAAATTAGGTAAAAATTAATATAAATGTAGAAGAATTTTATTTAGGAATATTGGCATAATTATGGGTGATTTTAGGGGGATTTACGGAATTTAGGAAATAAAATAATAAAATAAATGAAATAAAAATAAAATAAAAATAAAGGTGCGTGAGCCAAGGATTGAACCTTGGACCTCTTGTACAACCATGTAAGCCTTAACTAACTCACCTAGCAAGGGATTTCTATGAGGAAATGAAATGGATATAAGTTAAGATTAAGAAGAAGATGAAGAGTCATGGAGAGACTCTTCATTTACCTCTTTAATGGATGATAAATAGGGGGGTTTGGGAGTTTCATTCTCTCTTCTTTCAATTGTATTTCCTCCTCTCTTCCTCCCTCATTCTAGCCGACCACTCCTAGAGGGTTTTCCCCTTGGAAAAGCTTCCTCCAAGGTTCCATCTCCTAGATCTAAAGTCTCTTCCAAGGATACAAGGACAAGGGTGTTCAAGGGTCCAAAGATCTTACCATTTTCTTCTCTTCCAAGGTTTGAAAAATCAAGAAACCCAAGGTAAGACTCCCTCACCTGTGGTATAATAGTTCCCTATGATTTTTATGATTTTTAGTATGATATATAGTGGTTGGTTTTCGAATTGGGATGTTGAAAGGAAAGAAAACCGAGACCCTCATGTTTAAGGGTTTCGGCCACCATGATTTACAGGTCTATAATTATGCTAAAAATCATGATAATGTTATTTAATGTTCCCTTATGATGTGTAGAGGTTAAGTATAATTTTTGGGAA
>JAGFNQ010007166.1:0-140539 GCA_024364735.1 Boesenbergia rotunda | reverse complement strand
GACCCGCTGGAGACCCTACTGCGCGTTTCATCATAGCCACACCCAAGACACGGAGGAATGTCGCCTGTTCGGCAGGGTTCGAGCTCCTGCTGCGGCTGCGCAGGGACAAGAGCAGCAAGTTTCCCTTGGACGTGGCCCAGGTCCAAGAAATCGAACCCTCATCCCGGCTGCCTGTAGCGACCCGCCTTCTCTACCTTAGACGGGTCGTTACTTGTCTACTTCTTGACTCTAATGCACGACTAAGAATGCGGAACTTTCTTTTTTTTATATTTAAATCTATCTAAGAATGATATTCTAACTTTAATAGTCATGCATGATACAATGGCACACTTCCTTTCTCTAAAATTCGTAAAGAAAAAAACATTTTAGCCAATCAAAACAACTTCATAAACTTGAAATTAGGACTTTTGCGGAAGTAAATAAGTTATGAAAATCTATATGAACTTTAGACTAGAGTTTGGACCAAATTTTGTATCTATGCAAGGTTTAAACAATTCTAACCATTTAAACTCATCACACAAGGTTCTATAACATTACTAAAGCATTATGGAATATGAATGCAACTTTTCTAAGCATATTTAAAGCAATAAAAACTTAATTCAAAAGGAGACTAACAACATCTTGGCACATGCATCAAATAGCTCCATCAAAGTATCGATATTCGAAACTACTCACGCTCATACTCATCCAATGCAATCATAAGGATATATATACTAAATAGAATGACATGGAATCTTTACTCGTGGTTTTAAGACATGCAAAATATCTAAAACGCAAATACTTGGATAAATTCTATGTGATCTAACTTAAACTAAGAATCTGTAACAAATGCACTTTAAGTCTTTTATTCATCTTGTCCCAAGGACCTCTCCAAGGTCAGCCACCACACACACGTCGCTCAGCACCGCCTCGTCGCCTTCCTTCAGAATTGCTTGCCTTTACCTTTACCTGCAGCAAGAGGAAATGCAACTAATAAGCATAAAGCTTAGCAAGTACCATCTAGCTCACAAAATCTCGAAATGTGCAAGCATGCTTTTTAAACAATGTGAAATCACATGAGATACTTTTATGCTTAAAAGAAACACTAAAACATGTATAACTCAAACATGCATACTCAAGCATTAAAAAGTCTTAACTCACTTTTTCTTGGCTTAACTTGAAACTTTAGCAATTCTTTAACATTAAATCTTTCTTTAACTTTTAGAAAACTTCCTTATTTAGAAAAACTTTGCTAAAGCATATACTTGAAAACAATAACTCACTTGGATCCACTTAAGACGTAAGTACCATCTTATGCGCGTTCCCTAAAAGGTTGGGATAGCGAGCCACCAATCCTAATAGAGCAGACCTTGGTCTACCAGGGCCAAGGCCTTGGAATTGGACACCTGGATTTCTTTAACGACGCCCTTGGACGCCGGGTACTGGCCTTAGAAAATAAAATACTTACTTTTTCTTATCTTGAATGCCTTGGCATTTTAACGAGCACCTTGTGTGCCCAAATCCCTAAGTCTTGACTTTTGGGGATTTCTTAAGGCCTTGGCCTTTTCTTTTCTTATCTTTATCTTCTCTTTTCTTTTCTCATAACTTTTCTTAGCCCCTAACCTCATATAGGGTACTTAATCAAACTTATACAAGCATGGATTAAACTAGAGTTACATGCAAAATCATAAACTAAAGGAAAATTGCATTTTTAACTTTCTAACGGGAGAAACTTGCGGAAAACCGCCTCTTACTGCAGGTGAGCAGTACTTACATCGATATCTTGGACTTACAACCAAGAACGGCGTCGGAGGTTCCGGAGAAACTCGGAGTCTCGGAGATTTCTTCGCGCTCACGCGTTCCTCTCGTCGCGGGGATTCCGAATATCGGAAAATCTCTCGGAGGAGAGCCTTGGCCGGCCACCGGAGGAAGGTCCTAGGGCTTGGTGTGGTTTCGCCCAAGAGAGGAGAGGAGGGGGCGTGCGTGCGGCTTGGGCGAGGAAGGGTTTGGAAGTTGCCGAACCAAAAAATAAAAGAATCACTTAAGTTCTTCTATTTATACCAAGGGGTATTTCGGTTCAACTTACTACTTAACTTAATATCTCTCTATTTTCTTTCAGCACACCCCTGCTGGGGCTCCTGGTTAACCCGACCAACTTAAGTCGTTGGTCCCATGGGAGGTCTCGGGTTCAAAACTCGTCCAGGCAACTTTTTGCCGAAGACTCTATTTCTTTTAATAAAATACTAAACGGACTCGGAAAATTCCATAAAAATATTCTAAAAATTCCTAAAAATATCTAGAATATTTCTAAAACATTTTTAAATAGTTCTAAGGACTTTAAGAACTTCAATATGGAAATTTCGGGGCGTTACAATCCCCCATACCTTATAAAAAGTTCGTCCTCGAACTTAAAATAATTCTGGATATTTTTCTCTCATGCTGTCTTCACGTTCCCAAGTAGCTTCCTCATGCTTTTGATTCTGCCAGATGACCTTCACTAGTGGCACTTCTTTATTTCTTAATCTTTTAACTGCTTTGTCCACTATCTGTGTCGGTCTGCTCTCATAGCTAAGATCTTCTTGGATCTGTACTGACTGAGGCTGAATCACTTGGCTAGGATCGTGAATACACTTCTTTAGCATAGAGACATGAAATGTACTGTGGATAGCTGACATATCCTCTGGTAAGTCCAGCTCATATGCTACCTTACCAACCCTCTTTATGATCTTGTAGGGTCCTATGTAGCGAGGACTTAGCTTGCCCTTTTTGCCAAATCTCATCACTCCCTTCATAGGAGCGACCTTGAGGAATACTGAATCTCCAACTTGGAATTCCAGTGGCCTACGGCGTGTGTCAGCATAACTTTTCTGTCTACTCTGGGCAGTCTCAATCCTCTGGCGGATCGTCTGGATAGCCTGAGTGGTCTCATCTACAAGTTCAGTCTGGCTGCCTATTTCTGACTCCGTCTCTTTCTTTTCACCAGCTTCTTGCCAACATATGGGTGATCTGCATTTTCTGCCATACAATGCCTCATAAGGTGCCATCCTGATGGTGGCCTGATAGCTATTGTTGTAGGCAAACTCAGCTAAGCACAGAAATTTGCACCAACTACCTTTAAAGTCCAACGCACAAGCCCTGAGCATGTCTTCTAAAATCTGATTTACTCTCTCTGTTTGTCCATCTGTCTGGGGATGGAAAGCTGTGCTGAACTGAAGTCTGGTGCCTAGGGCGTCCTGAACACACCTCCAAAAATGGGAGATGAACCGCCCATCTCTGTCAGAAACGATCGACTTCGGAACTCCGTGAAGCCTGATCACTTCTTTCACGTACAGCTGTGCTAACTGCTCTACCGAATGCGATAACTTGATGGCTAGGAAGTGGGCAGACTTGGTCAATCTGTCCACTATCACCCATATTGCATCGTGTCCATGGGTGGTCCTTGGGAGACCTGTGATAAAATCCATGGATATCTCTTCCCACTTCCACTCTGGAATGGGAAGAGGCTGCAGAACTCCTCCTGGTCTCTGGTGCTCTGCTTTGACTCTCTGGCAGGTCAAGCAGGTACTGATATATCTGGCCACGTCTCGCTTGAGTCCAGACCACCAGAACCTTTGCTTTAAATCTTGGTACATCTTGGTAGAACCAGGATGCATAGAGTACGGGGTACTGTGGGCTTCTTCTAAAATATTCTTTCTTAGTTCCTCATCATTGGGGACACAAAGGCGGTCTCCAAGGTAGAGGATGCCACTATCTGATACTCGAAACTCTGAATTTTCTGCCTCTTGGATCTCCTGCTTGATCTTCTGGATCTCTGGGTCTTGACTTTGCTTTCTTTGTATATCCACAAGCAGGGTTGACTCTAGAGTCAATGCAGAAAGTTGCCCAATTATTACCTCGACTCCAAAATCCTTTATTTCTTTCTGAAGTGGTAGAGACAGTGATGATAGGGACATCAGTGCTGCACAGGATTTTCTGCTCAGTGCATCTGCCACTTTATTAGCTTTACCTGGGTGGTAGAGGATTTCACAGTCATAATCTTTGACCAACTCTAGCCACCTGCGCTGCCTCATATTCAGATCCTTCTGAGTGAAGAAGTACTTCAAACTCTGATGGTCTGTGAAGATTCTGCACTGCACTCCATACAGGTAGTGTCTCCAGAGCTTCAGTGCAAAAACCACAGCTGCTAGCTCAAGGTCATGAGTAGGGTAATTCTTCTCATAGTCCTTGAGTTGTCTGGAGGCATATGCTATTACTTTACCGTCTTGCATGAGGACAGCTCCAAGGCCCATCTTGGATGCATCACTGTAGATGTCAAAGGCCTTGTCACTCTCTGGAACAGTCAGGATGGGAGCACTAGTCAATCTTTTCTTCAGTTCTAGGAAGCTGTGCTCGCATTTATCTGACCACTCAAACTTCTGATTCTTTCTGGTCAGGGCTGTGAGTGGAGAGGCTATTCTGGAAAAGTCCTCCACAAATTTTCTGTAATATCCTGCCAGGCCTAAGAAGCTTCTGATTTCACTGGCATTCTTGGGTCTACACCAGTTGCTGACTGCTTCTATCTTGGCTGGATCAACTTGAATGCCTTCTTTGGATACAATGTGACCTAGGAAGGTCACCTGATCTAGCCAAAACTCACACTTTGAGAATTTTGCATAGAGCTTCTCCTGCTGAAGGATCTGCAGCACTATCCTCAAGTGTGTAGCATGGTCCTCTGGAGTCTGTGAGTATATGAGAATATCATCAATAAATACAATGACGAATTTATCGAGATACTCCCTGAAGATGTGGTTCATCAGCTCCATGAAGACTGCTGGAGCATTGGTTACTCCAAAAGGCATCACTACAAATTCGTAGTGGCCGTATCTTGTCCTGAAGGCCGTCCTGGGGATGTCACTTTCTTTAACCTTTAGCTGATGATACCCAGAACGCAGATCTATCTTCGAGAACACTGTAGCCCCTTTGAGTTGATCAAATAAATCATCTATTCTAGGAAGGGGGTACTTGTTCTTGATGGTTACCTTGTTCAGAGCTCTGTAGTCTATGCACAGACGCATAGACCCATCCTTCTTCTTGACGAAAAGTACAGGAGCTCCCCAGGGTGAATGACTCGGGCGAATGAAGCCCTTGTCTAGTAGCTCCTGGAGTTGCTCTTGTAATTCCTTCAACTCTGCTGGAGACATACGATATGGGGCCTTCGAGACCGGACCGGTACCTGGTACTAGCTCGATCTCGAATTCCACTTCTCTGTTGGGAGGTAGTCCAGGTAGTTCTTCTGGGAATACTTCTGGATACTCACAGACTACCCGTACATCCTCCTGCTTGCGCTCTTCCTTTGCTTCTATGTCCACTATGCGTGCAAGAAAACCAGCACACCCTTGTTCTAGCATCTGGTGGGCTGCCAAGGCTGAGAGGAATTTCTGAGTCTTCCTCCTTGGGGCTCCTTGAAATTCGAACGGTGGTTCTCCTTCTGGACTGAAAACCACCTTCCTCCGGCGACAGTCCACTGAAGCGCTGTACTTACTGAGGAAATCCATGCCCAGTATGACGTCGAAGTCTTGCATCGCAAGGACTATTAGATCGACATATAGCTCTCGGTCTGAAATCTTGATTGACACAGCCCGGAGCCGCTGGGTGGATTCCATGATTTCCCCTGAAGGGAGAGTTGTCAGGAATCTGGACTCCCAACTCTCTGTAGGCACCTGTAACTTACTAGCAAAAGGTACTGATACGAAAGAATGGGTCGCCCCAGTGTCAAACAGTGTAGTAGCTAAATGCTGAAAAATAACTATTTGACCTGTTACGACCGTGGAGGCGCTGGCAGCTTCTTCCTTCGTGAGGGAAAAGACTCTGGCATTGGTTGAAACTGGTGCTGCTTCCAACCCTCCCTGACTGATCTGAGGTCCCTCCAGTATAGTAGGCATGTAATGTAACTGAGGCTTGCCTCCATACTGTACGGACTGCTGAGGAAGTACCTTAAACTTGTTTGGGCAGTCTTTGGATCTGTGTCCCTCTTGTCCACATGAGTAGCATCCAGTTACACCCAAAAGGCATGCTCCTGGATGGGTCCTCCCACACTTAGGACAAGGTGGATACCTAGCTTGCTTGTTCTCTGGGTTTTCTTTTTGGCTGCCAGGCCACTGCTTCCTTTTGTGGTTCTTGTTCTTCCAGTTCTGGTTATTTGGCTGAGGCTTCTGGCCTCCTGTTGTCTTGTTCTCAATCAGGACTGGCTTCTGCTGTGTTTGTTGTGCCTTGATGCTATTCAGATAGTGCTCTGAGATTAGAGCACTACTGACCACTCCTCGCTGGTCTGGGGTCGGTGCGTCCCGCTGTTCACGTTGAGTGCTATTTCAGGGTTCAGCATGCGGAGCATCAGTCTGACTCGCTCCTTCTCTGTGCTGACTAGCTCTGGGCAGAGGCGAGCTAGTCTGTTGAACTTCGCGACTGCTTCTCCCACTGGTAGGTTACCTTGTCTGAACTCCATGAAGTCCTCGTAGTGCTTGTTGGTAACCCGCATGTGGAAGAACTCCTCATAGAACTCTTGCTCAAATCTGTCCAGCTCATCTAGTTGACTATCCTCTTACTCTTGACCCGCTCCCACCACATACGAGCATCTCCAGTTAGGCAGAAGGAGGCACATTTGACCTTCTCGACTTCTGGCCAGTCAAGAAGCTCCATTGTGCTCTCTAAAGTCTTGAACCAAGCATGGGCATCCCAGGGCTCAGTCGTGCCTGAGAAGCTTTCAGGTTTCAGCCTCTGCCACTGGACGAGGTATGCTTCTTGTCTTCGGTTCACGGCAGGGGTCTCCTGTGTGCCTGGTAGGACTTCAGCCACCACTGGAGTTTCCACTCCTGCTGTGGGTGGTGTAGGGGGCACTGGGTGCTGATTTGCCATCAGTGTGGCGATAGTCTTCTGTTGCTCTGAAATCTGAGCTTGCATTTGAGCAATGACTGCCATCAGGTTTGGCTGTTCTGCGCCAGGCTCATTGTCATCTTGAACTGGAGTTCCGCCTCTTGCATTAGGAACTCGGCCTCTTCTTGCCATCTAATAATGCATAAGGGAACAAGAAATCACTACTACATCTCTAGGTATAAACTTGTCTTCTTACTTAGTAACCTAATATCCATTCTAGGGATTAAACATGTTTCCGTGATACTAAGGTATTAAACATGCTTCCTTGTTCTATGCACATATGAGTAAGTACTTAAGCATTTCTCTATACTGCAATTAAATAAAGGAGCAATAGAAAACTGAAACTTAAAGCTTTCTTACTTGAAGACGGCAAGGTTGATGCTGATGTGTGTGTGATGCTGGAGAATGGGAACTGCTCTGATACCAACTGTAGCGACCCGCCTTCTCTACCTTAGACGGACCGTTACTTGTCTACTTCTTGACTCTAATGCACGACTAAGAATGCGGAACTTTCTTTTTTTTTGTATTTAAATCTATCTAAGAATGATATTCTAACTTTAATAGTCATGCATGATACAATGGCACACTTCCTTTCTCTAAAATTCGTAAAGAAAAAAACATTTTAGCCAATCAAAACAACTTCATAAACTTGAAATTAGGACTTTTGCGGAAGTAAATAAGTTATGAAAATCTATATGAACTTTAGACTAGAGTTTGGACCAAATTTTGTATCTATGCAAGGTTTAAACAATTCTAACCATTTAAACTCATCACACAAGGTTCTATAACATTACTAAAGCATTATGGAATATGAATGCAACTTTTCTAAGCATATTTAAAGCAATAAAAACTTAATTCAAAAGGAGACTAACAACATCTTGGCACATGCATCAAATAGCTCCATCAAAGTATCGATATTCGAAACTACTCACGCTCATACTCATCCAATGCAATCATAAGGATATATATACTAAATAGAATGACATGGAATCTTTACTCGTGGTTTTAAGACATGCAAAATATCTAAAACGCAAATACTTGGATAAATTCTATGTGATCTAACTTAACTAAGAATCTGTAACAAATGCACTTTAAGTCTTTTATTCATCTTGTCCCAAGGACCTCTCCAAGGTCAGCCACCACACACACGTCGCTCAGCACCGCCTCGTCGCCTTCCTTCAGAATTGCTTGCCTTTACCTTTACCTGCAGCAAGAGGAAATGCAACTAATAAGCATAAAGCTTAGCAAGTACTATCTAGCTCACAAAATCTCGAAATGTGCAAGCATGCTTTTTAAACAATGTGAAATCACATGAGATAATTTTATGCTTAAAAGAAACACTAAAACATGTATAACTCGAAACATGCATACTCAAGCATTAATAAGTCTTAACTCACTTTTTCTTGGCTTAACTTGAAACTTTAGCAATTCTTTAACTTTAAATCATTCTTTAACTTTTAGAAAACTTCCTTAAATTTTTGAAAAACTTTGCTAAAGCATATACTTGAAAATAATAACTCACTTGGATCCACTTAAGACATAAGTACCAACTTATGCGCGTTCCCTAAAAGGTTGGGTAGCGAGCCACCAATCCTAATAGAGCAGACCTTGGTCTACCAGGGCCAAGACCTTGGAATTGGACACCTGGATTTCTTTAACGACGCCCTTGGACGCTGGGTACTGGCCTTGAAAAATAAAATACTTACTTTTTCTTATCTTGAATGCCTTGGCATTTTAACGAGCACCTTGTGTGCCCAAATCCCTAAGTCTTGACTTTTGGGGACTTCTTAAGGCCTTGGCCTTTTCTTTTCTTATCTTTATCTTCTCTTTTCTTTTCTCATAACTTTTCTTTGCCCCTAACCTCATATAGGGTACTTAATCAAACTTATACAAGCATGGATTAAACTAGAGTTACATGCAAAATCATAAACTAAAGGAAAATTGCATTTTAAACTTTCTAACGGGAGAAACTTGCGGAAAACCGCCTCTTACTGCAGGTGAGCAGTACTTACATCGATATCTTGGACTTACAACCAAGAACGGCGTCGGAGGTTCCGGAGAAACTCGGAGTCTCGGAGATTTCTTCGCGCTCACGCGTTCCTCTCGTCGCGGGGATTCCGAATATCGGATAATCTCTCGGAGGTGAGCCTTGGCCGGCCACCAGAGGAAGGTCCTAGGGCTTGGTGTTGTTTCGCCCAAGAGAGGGGAAGAGGGGGCGTGCGTGCGGCTTGGGGCGAGGAAGGGTTTGGAAGTTGCCGAACCAAAAAAAATAAAAGAATCACTTAAGTTCTTCTATTTATACCAAGGGGTATTTCGGTTCAACTTACTACTTAACTTAATATCTCTCTATTTTCTTTCAGCACACCCCTGCTGGGGCTCCTGGTTAACCCGACCAACTTAAGTCGTTGGTCCCATGGGAGGTCTCGGGTTCAAAACTCGTCCAGGCAACTTTTTGCCGAAGGCTCTATTTCTATTAATGAAAATACTAAACGGACTCGAAAAATTCCATAAAAATATTCTAAAAATTCCTAAAAATATCTAGAATATTTCTAAAACATTTTTAAATAGTTATAAGGACTTTAAGAACTTCAATATAGAAATTTTGGGGCGTTACACTGCCGAAGAACCCGGACAGGAGCCCCCGATCGCTCGCAGCTCGTTCCCGCTAGGGGAGCAAATCGAGCCAGAGGAAATGGACCAGCAGCAGGCCAATCGACAAAATGCCATCCGAGGAGGAGTGCACATGATTTCAGGCGGGCCAGCCCTAGGAGCCTCTCGTCAAACAGGTTATTAAAATAATTGTATTCTATAGCCCCACAAGAATAGTGGAAGACCCGCCTTCTCGGATAGTTGGCTGGCGCTCAAGACTCTCGCTCCAGGCGAGTTATAAATGGGCATGCTCCCACGAACCCCTCGGCTCGGCTCCCAGTTTAGACGCGTGGCGGCCCACGCTCCTTGGGATACCTCCAACCGAGAAGCCAGACTCTCGCTCCAGGCGAGTTATAAGTGGGTATGCTCCCATGAACCCCTCGGCTCGGCTCCCAGTCCAGACACGTGGCGGCCCATGCTCCCTAGGATACCTCTGACCAAGAAGCCAGACTCTCACTCCATGGGAGTTATAAGTGGGCATGCTCCCACGAACCCCTCGGCTCGGCTCCCAGCCCGGACCCGTGGCGGCCCACCCTCCCTGGGATACCTCCGACCGATAAGCTAGACTCTCGCTCTACGCGAGTTATAAGTGGGCATGCTCCCACAAACCCCTCGGCTCGACTCCCAGCCTGGACGCGTGGCGGCCCATGCTTCCTAGGATACCTCTGACCGAGAAGTCAGACTCTCGCTCCACGCGAGTTATAAGCGGGCATGCTCCCACGAACCCCTCAGGTCGCTCCCAGTCTGGATGCGTGGCGGCCCACGCTCCCTGGGATACCTCCGACCGAGAAGCCAGGATCTCACTCCACGCGAGCCCTAAGTGGGCATGCTCCCACGATCCGTAGGCTAGGCCCCCATTCGGGACGTGTGTCAACCCACGCTCCTTGAAACCCGACCAACCAAACGTACACGCTCTCGAACTAACTGTGCCAACAACAGGGTGATCCCCTTTTCCGGAAAACATGAGTCAACCCCAAATAGCTAAGCCCACCTGAGTGGACACGCTGCTCGTAGACTACTCCTTAGCAGGTACATAAGCGATGTTGGAAGCCCTTGGGTCAACTCCGTCAACAACTTACTCAAGCCGACCTCGCAAAAAAAATATGGACTCGGGCTCTTGGTCAAACCACCAACATTTGTACGCATGACACACAAGCGTAGCGAGGAAAGTAAAAAGACTTGCATTCAAGATAATTTCATTACAAAAACGAGGCTCGACCCCTATCAAAGGAAGGAAAGGAAAAAAAGACCCGGGCTTCACTCAAGGGGTCGGACAACCTCCTCTATCCCTCGGGTCGACCCCCGCCTTGTAGGCCCGGAGTTCCTCCAACTCCTTTCGGGCCGCATCCAGCTCCTGCTCCTTAACCATCAGATCAGTGCACAGAATGATGGCTGACTGAGACACCTCCAGGAGCTCTGCCTGGGCCTGGGCCAGCTCAGCCCGAGCCTGCCCCTCGAAGGCCCAAGCCTTGCGCTGCGTATAATCCAAGCAGGTGACCCGGTGCTGCGAATGGTCAGTCACCGCACTGGCCAAATCTAGCTCCGTCTGGGTCTCCGCTAGTCGTGCCCCCAAATGAGCTAAACGATGTTATAAGGCCAGGTTCTCAGCCTGCAGCTCGCTCAAAGTTTCCTCGTTGGAAACCAGCTGCGCATGGCATAGCTGAGTCTCCAACCTCTCCGCCCGAGATTCGGCCTGCTGCAGAGCCCGGGTATGGGCTATCAGAGAAATAGCCAGGTTGTAGGCCGAGCCGAAAAGCTGCATAAAAAGGACAGATCTTAGTCTCGAGGCCAGAATAAGAATAAGAAGAAAATGCGAAGATAGACACACCCGACTGCTTCCGACATAAAGTCAATGGCCCTACTGGACGGGCCCCGATTGTTGGCCTCCCGAAGGCCCTGATAGAAGTGATCGCCTAGAGGACCATACAGATGAACATCGCGGGCCAGCCCAGGTGGCTCGGCGATCGGCGCATCATAGTACTCTGCATCCACAGCTCGGGAAGGCAGGACTAAATGGAAAGGTCGGGCGTCCGCGGCTTCAGGGGGAGAAGGAGCCCTGCGAAGCCGGATTTCCAGGGAGCCAGCTTGGGTCAAAGAGGGAGCAGGAGAAGTGGCCCCCCGAACAGCAGCCTCCGGAGCGGGGGGCATGGAAGCAGAGGGGGCAGAAGCAGCAGGCGCAGGGGAAGAGACTGTTGTAGGAGGAGATATGGCCCTGCTCCTTTTCTCTGGCAGAGGACTGGCAGCAGTCTCGACTGGGAAAGAGGCAGGAGGTACGGGCGCGAGGTCGACCGGCCGATCCCTTCGACGCCTGGTGACCAACGGTTGGTCATCCATGATGGACCTTGGATTGCTAGAGAGGGGGTGTGAATAGCCAGACACAAAAACCTTGGTGCTTCTTTTTCTTTCTACGATTAGGTTAGCAGCGGAAGACAAATAGATAGAAACAAGAACACAACCAAAATACAGAAAGAACCAATGCTAACTCAGAGATGTACAAGGTTCGGGGATAACTTGCCCCTACTCCTTGGCGTGCCCGTGAGGTGGGTGATCCCTTGATCGTTGGCAGATCAAGCCCCGAAAATCCGGATAGAATAGAACTCCTTCTCGATGGAGTAACCTCTCCACAACATTCTCAAGAATGATATCAGATTAAGCACACAGAGACTCGAGAAAGCTTACAGAGCACTAGGACAGAAGGCACAAAGAAGACAACACTTCACCGAGCTCAACCTCGCATAACTCTCACGCAAGAACTCTCCCTTAGCACATCGTGTCTGCTTGCTGATCAACCCGCGAAGTTCTCTACAGTTTTAAAGTTGCCAAGTTGCAAAGATTGTCGTCTCTTCTTTGCTAGCCATCTCTTAAACCTCTGCTCATCACCAGGTCATCCCAAGTGCGTCTGCAGCTCACCAGGCGCGTCTGCAGCTCACCAGGCTCGTCTACAACTCACCAGGAGTGTCTACAACAAGCTTCGTCACCAACCCACTGACCTCTACTGGGCTTAGTCCATTGAAACGTCTTCAGCCGAGCCTTAGGTCAGTCGCTAGTTTCGCCAGACAGTTGCCAGCCCGCGCCAAAAGCCGTTGAATCCTGCGAATGGAAAACAAACAAACCTGACTGAAGCGACAGTCGCCAATTGACCCTCATTCTTGGTTTGTGTCATCCCTATATTACCTGCACACTCATCAGAGGCTTAGCACAGAAAATCAGAAAGAAACCAGCAGGGTAACAGCATGTATCGGAAGCGATCAGAGTGAAATCAGAAGTTTGACAACGATTCAAATTAAAGTTATCAGACACTGATTGGTCAGCCGGACCGATCAGTTACCCTTTTGACCGATCAGACTAACCTCTGATCGATCCAGCAAGGATCTGATTAGTTGTAACGCCCGCTTTTTTTTTAAGCAGCGTTACGCTAAACATACATGTGCATATGTAACATCTTAATGCAGCAGAATAACTAGTACTTAAATCATATACACATGTCTGGGTTATCATTCATGGACATGGTGACATTATGCTTAACATATTACTAGCATACATAGCATCATGACATCAACTTTCCATAACTTATTCATAAGCATTTCAGGTAACATATTATCAGCATGCAGAGCATCATGATATCAACTTTCCATGACTTATTCATAAGCATTTCAGGTAGCAAGTAATTTATCCATAACTTCACGAATAGTAGGTTGTTTCTTAGGCATAACTATCATAAGTCGAGCATAACCCAAAGTAAGCATTGTTAGATCATAAAACATGCAATTAGTGAAATGAGAGGGTTTCTTGGCCATGTCACTACTACACATCCATGTTCTAGTCTCTGTTGGGACCGGGTGCATGTTGACATGGATACGGGTTTGTAATTTTAAAAAATAATTACGTGTAGTGGAAGAATTAGCATAAATAATTTCTCAAATTATTTTAACCACGTATCTAGCATGCAACCTTATGATGTGTGGACATGATCATAAATTAAAATTTTGCAGAAAGTAAACTAATTTACTCAATACCTCGCGTAACTTGAAGTAAGGGACAAGATCCAACCGTAGCGTCCCTTCGAAGCTCCGCCTCTATTCGCGTCCACGTCGAGTTCTCTTCGGGATGACTTCGCAAAGCCACGAGTTTTGTGCCGATGAGAACTACTAGATTCTCCAAAGGCACAACTAGAATATCAAGAGAGAGAGATGGAAACTAACCACCAAGTTACGGAATCAAGATTCCGGGGAAGGGAAGGAGGGAGTCGCGACCCGCTTCTTCTTCTTCTTTGTCACCTTCCTGGTGGAGGAGGCTCACGGCAACCCTAGGCGGTGCGCCGTCCCTAGAGAGAGAAAGGGGCGTTGGTCCTAGAGAGAGAAAGGGGCGCCGGCCCTAGAGAGAGAGAGGGAGAGAATAAGAGAGAGAGAGAGCTTGCTACTTTATCTCTTAATTGGAATTCAAGCCTTGCCTTGGTTCCTTTATATAGTAGCCTCTCCATCGCCAAGTCTCCCCTTTTACGGAATAAATTTTCATAAGAAATTTATCCTATAAATTTTCTTAAGAATTATTCCGTTATGCCAAGTTTTATTATAACTAAATTTATAATAAAAACAAACACATCTCTCCTTTTATTATGGAATAAATTTTCACAAAAATTTATTATATAAATTTTTCTTATTATGGAAAAATCAATTCATAATTGATTTAATAAAATAAAATAAATCAATCCATGGTTCATTTTAATTTCCATAAAAACAATAAATTTATTATATAAATTTTTCTCATCATGGAAAAATCAATTCATAATTGATTTTATAAAATAAAATAAACCAATCCATGGTTCATTTTAATTTCCATAAAAAGAATAAATTTATTATATAAATTTTTCTAATCATAGAAAAATCAATTCATAATTGATTTTATAAAATAAAATAAACCAATCCATGGTTCATTTTAATTTCCATAAAATGAATAAATTTATTATATAAATTTTTCTTATCATGGAAAAATCAATTCATAATTGATTTTATAAAATAAACCAATCCATGGTTCATTTTAATTTTCAAAAAAAGAATAAATTTATTATATAAATTTTTCTTATCATGGAAAAATCAATTCATAATTGATTTTATAAAATAAAATAAACCAATCCAAGGTTTATTTTAATTTCCATGAAAATAAATCTCTTTATATAAATTTCATTATATAAATTTATTTATCCATAATTTTATAAAACAAATCGCGCTTGATTTATTTTATAATTTAAACCAAATAAATTGGTTTCCCTCCTTTATTGTGGCCGGCCAAACCAAAGAGGGTGGGGACCCTCTTTGGCCGGCCAAACCAAGCCGCCTCCTCGCGAATTAAACTCATTTAATTCGTCCAATAAGCCTTCAAAAGACTTTGTCATTTTAAGCTTTCAATGCGCCTCTGATAAATTCAGATTCGACTTATTTCTCTTGATTGGAAAATCCAATTTTTAACTCATTTTAAATCCATCGGATTACTCGTAGTGTGTGTGACTAAATAGGCTTTCAATTTATGTTGGCCGTCAATAATCAACTAATTATTGAACGATCATGAGTGGCACCTAGTAGTACATCATGACCCCCAATTAATCGAAAGATCATCGGTTGACCTCAGAAATAATTCTGAAACCCTTCAGCAGCTATAATGAGTCATGCCTCATTCCCTTCACCATCTTATACCCACTTGGTTCAGGACACGGTCTATGTGTGTCAGTCCCCACTAGGCTGACTACGTCACACCTAGCCCAAGTAATGTCTTTCTCGTCCAACGGTTTCTAGTTACTCTCATGTTTTTAAGAGACTCATACTCTAAACATGTCATGCTCTGGCCAGAGGCTTTGAGTAACAATCCGACGATAGGCCTTGGGTATACATCTCCTCGCAAGGAGTGGTGAATCCTTTGTAGGCTGTTCAAACATCTTCGGGCACTTCGGCTTATACCCAATCATCCTGGGTCCACACCTCCTTGGAGATGCTTGCTTAAGATGTTAAAGTATAAGTCTCCATGACCAAGATGACTTGAACACCGCAAGTCAAAGGAACATCGCACTTAAGCTGCAGTAAGAACTTCATTGACATCTCTATATGTAGATTACCATATGAAGTTTTACAGACAGTCACTCCAATGAACTAGTTCTCTTAACTAGCATTCATGTTTATCTCTGGACATCCCAATGTCACCAGCCAGTGAGAATCAGCTGATTAGAGAATAACCCATGCTAGTCTCAACAGAATTGATAGTGTCCTTATTTATCAGTTCATCGACTAGGGATAATTTCAATACTTCACAATTGCACATGTAGAGATAATCACTAGTGAACTCATCACAAATTCTCTCATGCTGTGAATTGTATTGTGGACATTCAGTAAATGAGTTTAAGATCCCAATCAAATACACAAACATGTATACTCAAATAGTGAATATTCATTTATTAAAATAAATGTTTACAATCATAAGGCGATTGCCTTAGGACACTTCTCTCATATTACTAACAAACTCCCACTTGGCCTAATGCCAATTGCTACGGTATCCAATACCACAGGCTCTAACATGACCCTCAAACTTGCTTTGAGGCAAGGCCTTAGTTAAAGGATCCGCTAAATTCCTTTCAGTGGGAATTTTCTCAATTTGTATATCATTCCTACTTATAATCTCTCTGATTAGATGATAGCGACGAAGCACGTGTTTGGATCGCTGATGAGACCTTGGTTCCTTTGCTTGTGCAATAGCTCCATTGTTGTCGCAGTAAACCGGCACAGCTTCATCAATCGTTGGAACCACACCAAGTTCGGAGACAAACTTCTTGATCCAGTCTGCTTCCTTTACTGCTTCTGAAGATGCGATATATTCTGCTTTCGTGGTAGAATCTGCTACGGTGTCTTGTTTGGAACTCTTCCATCTTATTGCGCCTCCATTCAAAGTAAATACGTATCCAGACTGAGATTTGGAGTCATCCTTATCTGTCTGGAAACTGGCATCTGTATACCCACGTATTACCATATCTCATTCACCATATATTAGGAACACATCCTTAGTTCTTCTTAAGTACTTAAGGATTGTCTTGACAGCCACCCAATGATCCATTCCTAGATCAGACTGGTATCTGCTTGTGACACTCAGAGCATACGATACATCGGGCCTAGTACATAACATAGCATACATGATAGATCCTATCGCGGATGCATAAGGAATCTTATTCATGCAAATCCTCTCGTCTTCTGTGCGCGTACACATAGACTTTGAAAGGTTGATCCCATGCCTGATGGGAAGGTAACCTTTCTTGGATTCCGACATGCTAAACCTTTTTAGCACTCGGTCTATATATGTAGACTGTGAAAGACCAAGCAACCGTTTTGATCTATATCTATAGATTCTAATCCCAAGGATATAGGTTGCTTCTCCCAGGTCTTTCATGGAGAAAGTTTTGGACAACCAAATTTTAACTGTCTGTAAGACTGATAGATCGTTTCCTATAAGTAATATGTCATCGACATATAACACTAGGAATACGACTGCACTCCCACTAACCTTCTTGTATACACAAGGTTCGTCAGGATTTTGTTAGAAATCAAACTCTTTGATTGTCTCATCAAAACGGATGTTCCAGCTCCTGGATGCTTGCTTCAGTCCATATATGGATCGTCGAAGCTTGCATACTTTGGTTTTAACAACCGATGTGAAACCTTCAGGTTGTATCGTGTATATATCCTCAAGCAGGTTTCCATTAAGGAAAGTTATTTTCACATCCATTTGTCATATCTCATAATCATAATGAGCTGCTATGGCTAGGAGCATCCGAATGGATTTAAGCATAGCTACTGGCGAATAGGTTTCGTCATAATCAATTCCTTGTTTCTGACGATATCCTTTTGCCACTAATCTAGCCTTAAAGGTAACGACATTACCTTCCATGTCGGTTTTCTTCTTGAAAACCCACTTGCACCCTATGGGCTTAATCCCTTCAGGTGGGTTAACCAAGTCCCATACTTGGTTTTCGTACATGGAATCCATTTCCGACTTCATGGCTTCAAGTCATTTGTCCCTTTCTGAACTTTTCAGAACATCTTCATAACTGATAGGTTCGTCATCGCTTATGAGTAACTCGTCGTTCGATTCACTTATGAGAAATCCGTATCTCTCTGGAATATTGCGTATCCTATCAGACCTTCGAAGAGGTGGTGTTGTTTTAGGTTCAACTGATAGCTCATCATTATGAGTTATTGGTTGTGGGTCTAGACTAGGTGTCTCTGTAATGTCTATTGGAGTTTCTTGAACTTCATCAAGTTCAATGCCACTCCCACTGTTTTCTTGTAAAAGAAATTCTTTTCCAGAAATACAGCATGCCTTGAAACAAACACCTTTTGTTCCAAGGGATGATAGAATTGGTAACCCTTCGTTTCCTTAGGGTATCCAATAAATAGACATTTATCAGACTTAGCATCCAATTTGTCTGATACAGTCCGCTTCACATAAGCAGGACAACCCCATATCTTAAGGTGAGTTAAGTGAGGTTTCTTACTCTTCCATGTCTCATATGGAGTAGTAGAGACTACCTTGGTCGGGACTCTGTTAGCAAGCAAACAGCTGTCTTAAGTACATAGCCCCAAAAGGATTTTGGAAGAGTTGCATGATTCATCATAGACCTAACCATGTCCATCAAGGTTCGGTTGCGCCTCTCAGATACACCATTATGCTGTGGTGTATACGGCGGAGTCCATTGGGACAAAATCCCATTGTCCCTCAGATAATCTTGAAACTCTTGACTTAAGAATTCACCACCCCGATCGGATAGAAGTATCTTAATATTTTTGCCAAGCTGTTTCTCTACTTCATTTCTGAACTCTTTGAATTTCTCAAAAGCTTCAGACTTGTGTTTCATCAAGAACACATACCCGAATCGTGAGTGATCATCGATAAAGGTAATGAAGTAGCTATAGCCTCCTTGTGCAAGAGTTGACATTGGTCCACATATATCAGTATGTATTAGACCAAGCAATTCTCCCACTGGATTACCTTTTCCGGAAAAGGGTAATTTGGCCATCTTGCCTTTTAAGCATGATTCGCATGTATCAAATGAACCGGGTTCAAATGATTCCAAAATTCCACATCGGTGTAATTTGGTCATGCGTTTCTTACTTACATGGCCAAGACGACAATGCCACGTGTAGGAGTCTATTCGATTATCTATTCGAGCACGTTTGTTGCTATCTTCGATACTGAAAACGTCACCGGATAAATCTAACGTGTAGATACCATTGCACAAAGTTCCATTCTCATAAAAAACGTCATTTAAAGTTATGTAATAACAATTGTTTCTAAAAGTTAAATGGTAACCCTTTTCATTCAAACATGAAATAGATACAATGTTCTTTATTAACGAAGGAACAAAATAACAATTATCCAATTCTAAGATACGTCCATTAGGGAGCTTTAGCAAATATGTTCCGATGGCAACAGCAGCAATCTTTGCTCCATTTCCAACTCGCAAATTCGCTTCTCCCTTGACGAGTCTTCTCCTATTCCTTAGCCCTTGTATGTCATTACATATATGTGAGCTACACCCAGTATTAAGTACCCAGGTGTTTGAGGAAATAGAGTGACATTCAATAACGAAGATGCCTGAAGAATATAGGGCATCGGATGCCTTCTTCTTAAACGACTCAAGATAAACTTTGCAGTTTCTTCGCCAGTGACCCACCTTGCCACAGTGATGGCAAGTGCCTTTTGGTGTCTTATAAGTCTTTTTGTCCTTAGTTAACTTATTGGTGTCCACAATAGAACGCAAATTTAGAGAAGACATGATCGAGTGATTATCCTAGAAATACAAATTGAGCTTATGTGAGAAGAATGATAAAGAATGCATCAACATATATTAATTAAATCCTATTTATTTATCGAATTGAATAACCCTTTTTATCAATTCGGGAGATCGTAGGAAAATCTCCAAATAGGTTGATATCCAACCATAGATAAGAACAACCATGGCTGTAGCCATCAAGTTATTCTTAGCTATGAATGTAGGTAATTATACCGATTACACATCACATATATGTAACTATCACTTTATGCTATCAACTAATTGAATATTTGCATAAAACATTGGGTTGTTAACTCATTAACAAGTATGCAACATTATACATAGCACCCAACTGCACCTCTCTTTACATCGACCTTGGCTGTGGCACAACAAATCGATACTCCAAGCTTAAGGCTGACCCATTAATCAAGAAATAGTTTTAATATAGTTGGAGCTCATTCAACCGTTTAGTCAGGCTTGGATGTGTCCAACAACCAAAACTAAGGATTGACCTCTGACTCCAACTATATTAATCATAAACTAATTCCATGGTTTGAACATGTTGAGGTTCAAGCCGGGCATAGATGTGTCCATCAACCCAAACGAGCAACAAAACTCCGGTTCTAACCATATTAATGGAAGGTGTTAGCCTTAATATTTTGTAAGGGGTTTTGGGTCTCATCCTTTCTTTTCAAAGCACATTCATGACATATAATTATGTCATGACTAACGATTTCCTTAATAAAGTATGTATGTGACTTAATTTATCAAGTCTCATTAATTGGACTAGGAACCGGATTTCCTAATCCCGATTTCATACTTTATTCAAGGAATTGTTTTAGGAAATAATTTCCTAAATTGTCATAATCAATTTCGGAAATAATATGTTTAAGACTTTGATTTCTCTAAATTGAATCTTATTAAATTAAGAGACAATTCCCTTAATTCAACCACATATTATATTCATGAAAATCTCTTTTAAGAAAACTCTATAGGAAACTATTTTCCTAATTAATTTTGGAGACAACAATATGTAAGAGCATCACCTCTTAAATCAAATAAGGAAATTATCCCAAATTTCCAAGATTTGATCACATATTTTATTTATGGATTAATTAATTACAACAAATTGTTTTCTAAGGGTGGCTCCCCGAGGCTCAGATACCCAAAGAAAAGAAATTTATCGTAAATCCAATTTGGTCCGCTCCCCGAGGCGTAACCAAATTAAACATGACAATTTTATTCAAAATGGGAAATTAAATTACAACAACTAACTTTAAATTGGACGGCTCCCCGAGGCTCAATCCAAAATAAAGAATTTTGTTAATAATTTAAAACCAATTCGAATTTAATTGTCAATTAATGATCCATAAATTTGTCTAGACTTTCTTGAAAGAAAGTGCCCAAAATTGCGTGATTTCATAATAGGTTTTCAGAATAATTGTAAGTTTCTGTTACAAAGAAAACTTCATATTTCCAAAATTAGAAAATTTCCAAAATAAGAAATATCCAAAATTGGAAAGTTTCCAAACATGGGAAGTTTTCACAATTATCATAAAATTTCAGAAACTAGGATATTTCAAAAGTTTGTGAAATTCCATGAGGATTTCCAAACTTTGAAATTCCTAAATCTAAAATTTATCATAATTGGAAAGTTTCCATAATTGGAAATTTTTCCAAAATTGAGATCATGACAAAGTGTTCTGCAAAACAATTATATGATTATGTCGAACACTAACCGGCTCTGATACCACTGTTGGGACCGGGTGCATGTTGACATGGATACGGGTTCGTAATTTTAAAAAATAATTACGTGCAGCGGAAGAATTAGCATAAATAATTTCTCAAATTATTTTAACCACCTATCTAGCATGCAACCTTATGATGTGTGACATGATCATAAATTAAAATTTTGCAGAAAATAAACTAATTTACTCAATAACTCACGTAACTCGAAGTAAGGGACGAGATCCAACCGTAGCGTCCCTTGGAAGCTCCGCCTCTATTCGCGTCCACGCCGAGTTCTCTTCGGGATGACTTCGCAAAGCCACGAGTTTTGTACCGACAAGAACTACTAGATTCTCCAAAGGCACAACTAGAATATCAAGAGAAAGAGATGGAAACTAACCACCAAGTAACGGAATCAAGATTCCGGGGAAGGGAAGGAGGGAGTCGCGACCCGCTTCTTCTTCTTCTTTGGCACCTTCTTGGTGGAGGAGGCTCACGGCAACCCTAGGCGGTGCGCCGGCCCTAGAGAGAGAAAGGGGTGCCGGCCCTAGAGAGAGAAAGGGGTGCCGACCCTAGAGAGAGAGAGAGGGAGAGAATAAGAGAGAGAGAGAGAGCTTGCTACTTTATCTCTTAATTGGAATTCAAGCCTTGCCTTGGTTCCTTTATATAGTAGCCTCTCCATCGCCAAGTCTCCCCTTTAACGGAATAAATTTTCATAAGAAATTTATCCTATAAATTTTCATATGAATTATTCCGTTATGCCAAGTTTTATTATAACTAAATTTATAATAAAAACAAACACATCTCTCATTTTATTATGGAATAAATTTTCACAAAAATTTATTATATAAATTTTTCTTATCATGGAAAAATTAATTCATAATTGATTTTATAAAATAAAATTAACCAATCCATGGTTCATTTTAATTTCCATAAAAAGAATAAATTTATTATATAAATTTTTCTCATCATGGAAAAATCAATTCATAATTGATTTTATAAAATAAAATAAACCAATCCATGGTTCATTTTAATTTCCATAAAATAAATAAATTTATTATATAAATTTTTCTTATCATGGAAAAATTAATTCATAATTGATTTTATAAAATAAACCAATCCATGGTTCATTTTAATTTCCAAAAAAAGAATAAATTTATTATATAAATTTTTCTTATCATGGAAAAATCAATTCATAATTGATTTTATAAAATAAAATAAACCAATCCAAGGTTTATTTTAATTTCCATGAAAATAAATCTCTTTATATAAATTTCTTTATATAAATTTATTTATCCATAATTTTATAAAACAAATCGCGCTTGATTTATTTTATAATTTAAACCAAATAAATTGATTTCCCTCCTTTATTGTGGCCGGCCAAACCAAAGAGGGTGGGGACCCTCTTTGGCCGGCCAAACCATGTCGCCTCCTCGCGAATTAAACTCATTTAATTCATCTAATAAGCCTTCAAAAGACTTAGTCATTTTAAGTTTCCGATGCGCCTCTGATAAATTCAGATTCGACTTATTTCTCTTGATTGGAAAATCCAATTTTCAACTCGTTTTAAATCCCTCGGATTACTCGTAGTGCGTGTGACTAAATAGGCTTTCGATTTATGTTGGCCGTCTATAATCAACTAATTATAGAACGATCATGAGTGGCACCTAGTAGTACATCATGACCCCCAATTAATCGAAAGATCAACGGTTGACCTTAGAAATAATTCTGAAACCCTTCAGCAGCTATAATGAGTCGTTCTTCATTCCCTTCACCATCTTATACCCGCTTGGTTCAGGACACGGTCTATGTGTGTTAGTCCCCACTAGGCTGACTACGTCACACCTAGCCCAAGTAATGTCTGTCTCATCCAACGGTTTCTAGTTACTCTCATGTTTTTAAGAGACTCATACTCTAAACATGTCATGCTCTGGCCAGAGGCTTTGAGTAACAATCCGACGATAGGCCTTGGGTATACATCTCCTCGCAAGGAGTGGTGAATCCTTTGTAGGCTGTTCAAACATCTTCGGGCACTTCGGCTTATACCCAACCATCCTGGGTCCACACCTCCTTGGAGATGCTTGCTTAAGATGTTAAAGTATAAGTCTCCATGACCAAGATGACTTGAACACCGCAAGTCAAAGGAACATCGCACTTAAGCTGCAGTAAGAACTTCATTGACATCTCTATATGTAGATTACCATATGAAGTTTTACAGACAGTCACTCCAATGAACTAGTTCTCTTAACTAGCATTCATGTTTATCTCCGGGCATCCTAATGTCACCAGCCAGTGAGAATCAGCTGATTAGAGAATAACCCATGCTAGTCTCAACAGAATTGATAGTGTCCTTATTTATCAATTCATCGACTAGGGATAATTTCAATACTTCACAATTGCACATGTAGAGGTAATCACTAGTTGTGAATTCATCACAAATTCTCTCATGCTGTGAATTGTATTGGGGACATTCAGTAAATGAGTTTAAGATCCCAATCAAATACACAGACATGTATACTCAAATAGTGAATATTCATTTATTAAAATAAATGTTTACAATCATAAGGCGATTGCCTTAGGACACTTCTCTCATATTACTAACAGTCTCTCCTGCTGCTTCCCTTAGAAATCTCTTGCTTGATCTGCGGTATAAGAAAATAAGACTATAAGCACGGAGGCTTAGTAAAACCCTTTTCCTACTCACAAAATCCATACGTCGTATAAAAATGAACATAATGCTTCAATCCTACATATCATAGCATACTTCTTATCATGAACATCTACACAATCATGGCATCATCGTTTTAGCATAAACATAAATAAAATCATGGCATCCGAATTTAGCATGAATATAGATATCGTGGCATCATACTTTAGCATGAACATAAATGAAATCATGGCATCATAACTTAGCATGAAGATAAACATAATCATAGCATCATAACTAACATGAACATAAACATAATCATGGCATCATAATTAACATGAACATAAACATAATCATGGCATCATAATTAACATGGACATAAACATAATCATGGCATTATATCTTAGCATGAACATAAATAAAATCATGGCATCATAATTAACATGAACATAAACATAATCATGGCATTATATCTAGCATGAACATACTGTTGGTGCAGAAAGCACCAAAGTCAAACCTGTGTTTTGATAATGGCAACAGGGTTCAAAAGATAAGCCTTACTTGTTATCTAACATGTCACTTGAGTGTGCAGAGTAAAAAGCCCTAGCAAAGGACTGCTAGGCACTGGTGAAGGAATGCCAGAGTGAAAGGCCCTAGCGAAGGACTGCTAGGTACTGGCGAAGGAATGTCAGGGTGAAAAGCCCTAGCGAAGGTCTGCTAGGCGCCAGGCGAAGGACAGCTTGGGACTGAAGCCCTAGCGAAGGAATGCTAGGCACCGGGCGAAGGACAGCTCGGCATCTAAGACCTGGCAAAGGACTGCCAGGCAAAAGTCCAACCAAAGGAGCGGTTGGCATCAGGTACATTCTCCCGAGAGGAGTAGGTGAGGACGCGTTCCCCGTCGAGGGAACAGTAGGCGTCGGTTCGACCTAGGGTTCCATTTGGGAGACCCAAAGTCAGAACCAAGACAGCTAAGGCTGTATAAAATAATATAATACTACTTTTTGGACTAACCCTGGATGCAGGACCGAAGGACTGAGTATCTGCAGCTCAGAGAGCCTCAAAGGAGTGAGGAAGAAGTTGAGCAGGCCGCCCCGGATGTTCCGGGTGCCCCCAAGGTCAACCCAAGTTAGCAGGAGCGAAAACACGCCTCGACAGTTATATGTCGGGGCGCCCTGGATGATCCGAGCGCCCCGGATGCTCCGGGCGGCCCGCCTGTCGCGGGCGCCCCGCCTGTCGCGGGCGCCCCCAGTGCCAGCTGCCGAAGCACACCCTCGCGAAGCCAAGAGGATGAAGGCTTGACCCGGTCAATGCGGGCGCGCGCTCCGGGCGCCCTGGTCAAACCTGATCCCGATTTTGAAGGGATCAGATGTTGACCGCGCTGGAGACGGATAGACCGCCACGTGGGGGGCGCCCCCGACGTCCCGGGCGCCCCCAGGCCCTATATAAACGGCCCTCGACCCCAAGCTTCAAACAACACTTTCAATCAACGCTTCTACGCTCTTCTGCTCTCGCGCCTCACTCCGGAAACCTTACAACTCGAGCCGACGACGTCCCGCTGCTCCGAAAAAGACAACCTACATCGAACGTCGGTAAAAGAAGAGTTTTTCATTTTTGTTAAGTTTACTGCACTTATTCTGTAATCTATATTTGTAAACTGATCTTACGTCTCATATAGAATTGCCCAAAGTAATCGATCAACGATCGTGGGCCTTGGAGTAGGAGTCGACCTTGGCTCCGAACCAAGTAAAAAATTACTGTGTTCGCGTGTTTGCTTTTATCTTCCGCTGTACAATTTCTCTTTACCTAAATCCGAACGTTTTCTGATATTCACCCCCCCTCTATCGGTTCTCTCGATCCAACAAGTGGTATCAGAGCGGGGAAGTTCAAACTTGGTGCAACCACCAGTTTGAAAATTTTTCGAATTTTTATTTTCTTTTTTTTTCGTTCGAATTTTCTTTAAATATTTCGTTTGAATTTTCTTTTTCCCGTTAATCGAGGTTGGTGCAACACCCCTCGTTATTTCATCTTATTCATCCCACACTACTAATCCAAGACCTAGTCTTGGGAATTTTTTTTCTTGTTAGTTTTCTTATTCTTCAGATTAAATGACCATGCAAGAAGGATTCAGCACCGCCAGACCTCCACTTTTCAGTGGAGAAGACTTTTCTTACTGGAAAAGTCGAATGGAGGTCCACCTGAAAACTCAGGTGGACATGTGGATTATCATCCAGTCCGGACTGGAGATTCCCACAAATGCTGAAGGACTACCTCAAAGCTACTCAGAATGGGACACCGCTCTGAAGCGCAAAATAGAAGCCGATGCAAAGGCAACTCAGACCCTACAATGCGGTTTAACAAAAGAGGAGCTGAACCGGGTGGGCCCCTTCAACAGTGCCAAGGAGCTGTGGGCAAAATTGATCGAGCTGCACGAAGGATCATCAGACACTCGGATCAGTAAGAGAGATCTGCTCCTAAACAAACTGTACACCATCAAGATGGCCGATAATGAAACGGCATCCCAACTCCACGCACGAATCCAAGAATTGATGAACGGTCTTCACACTATAGGTCACAAGGTCGAAAACCGTGACCTAATAAGGTATGCCCTAAATGCTTTCCCTAGAAATACCTTGTGGACATCTATGGTAGATGCATACAAGGTTTCAAGGGATCTCTCAAAAATTAAATTAGATGAATTATTTTCTGAGTTAGAACTTCATGAACAGACTAACTGCAATATGGCCGAGAAAGGTATTGCCTTTGTTGCAGGAAAAACTGGAAGATCGACAAAGAAGAAACCTCTGAACCCGAGTCTAACTCAGATTCAAACGCAGAAGACGAAGAAGGAGATCGATCTGAGCTGGTCCGACTAGCCCGAAGCTACTATAAAAAGTTGAAGAACCAAGCCACCAAACGGAAAACAAGCCGAAGAAAGGACGAACCAGCTGAACCCGCAAGTGACAAAAACAAGCCCAACGTGACCTGCTACGAGTGCAAGAAGAAGGGCCACTATAAGACGGAGTGTCCAAACCTAAAGGAGAATAAAAAGACAAGAAGAAAGAAAGCACTCCAAGCAACCTGGGATGAATCTTGATCAGAAGAAGAAGAAGAAGCACCCCAGTCAAACCTACTAGCCCTGACCGCCTCAGAAAAAGTCGAGACCGAGTCAGAATCAGATTCAGAAGAGGACGACGGCAGACTAACCTTTTCAGAAGACGGCGAAATCAAGGTAAGTGGTTTCAATAGAAGTCAATTAAATGATCTTATTTCTTATCTTTCTCGAGATTTGGCGAAAGCCAAACTCCGAGTCGAATCCCTCCGATAGGAAGTAAAACTCCTGAAAGAGGGAGCTGACTCTAAATCCTTAACCGAGAAAGTTCAAGAAGGAACTCCTACTCAAGTTGAAAAACTTGAGAAAGAGAACTCCTCCCTGAAAACTCAGGTTAAGGATCTTAGAGCGGCCATAGAACGATTCACCTCTGGTTCCAAGGGTCTTGACATGATTCTTGGAAAACAGAAGTCCGTTCTAAATCGATCCGGACTTGGGTATAGAACCAAATCCCGACAAAGATCTTAATTTGCTGTACTGAATCAGTCCAGAGGTAAAGTTCAGGCATGGGTACCTAAACTGTACCTGAACAAACCAACTGGATCAAATCAGTATTGAATCCCCAAGGACAAGATTCACATCTTGCCTAATTATTATCGTGGCTGTAATCCAGAGGGAGCCAAGTTAAAAACTATTTTTATTGTTAAATAGAATTTAATTCTTGCAATTTGCCTGATTGATTGTTTATTTAAATTTCTGCAATTTACCATGCTTAGACTTAGGTTAGTATAAGGACTGAACAAACTTAACTGAAACTTGAAAACATAGTATTGGGTGGAGGTGAGATGATAGTACGTTAGGGAAACCAATTCTAATAAGATCAAGTTCACTTGGTCTCTTTAGACTGGTGAAACTAGCCGAAGCTACCGATCCAAAATCCAAACTAGTTAGACCAGAACTTTTTCAAAGATTAATTTTGAAAATGAAACTTCATTAAACGGCTTTGTCAAGGAAAGGGTTGATGATCCAATAAGGCTACGGCCAAAGAAGGCCTAGTGTCTCGCCAAGACCTGGAAGCCAATTTTTGAATTTCAAATTCAAATTACTTTTTGTAAAATTCAAATCTAACACAATTTTCAGTTAAGTATAGATTCAAACATCTCCTTTCAAAATAAATTGAAATGTTTTCAAAAATTAATTAAGGTTTTCAAAATAAATAATAATTTCTCAAAAATAATTTTACTTATCAAAACCTGTCTCACAAAATCTATAAGGCTAACGTGATTAAAAACCCTAGATTTGGGTGAGACAGACTAGGTAGTGAAAATCAATTTAAGCTATTCCTGACTCTTGTTGGATCCAAATCAATAAAAACTCTTTATGTGTAGGAACATAAAGATTTGGACCAATGGATGTTAGATAGCGGTTGCTCCAGACACATGACTGGAGATAAATTGAAATTCACCAAACTCAAGTTTAAGAACCTAGGCTCAGTAGCATTTGGCAACAATGCTACCCTAAAGGTAATTGGGTCAGGTAATATTGAACTTAAATCTGATTTTGTTATTAAGAAAGTTCTCTTGGTTGAAAACTTCAATTTGAACTTGCTTAGCATAAGTCAGTTATGTGATTCTGGTTATATAGTCACCTTCAACAACTCTAACTGCCTGATTAGAAATGTACAAAACTCAGAAATCATGCTTAAGGGCACTAGGAAAAATAATGTATACACTATAAACCTTCCCCTAGTACCCAAATGTATGTTAACTCAGTTAGAACAATCAAACCTCTGGCATAGGAGACTAGGTCATACTAACTTAAGAACTATCTCAAAAATCACCCAACTTGGACTAATTAAAGGCATACCTAAAATTAAAAATTATGGAAACTTAATATGTGAATCAAGTAATCAAGGTAAACAAACCAAATCTAATCACAAACTAATCCAATCTGGCCTAACTCAATCCACACTTGAGCTCCTGCACCTTGACCTATTTGATTCACATGGAGCCAAGTCACTAAGCGGAAATCGATACTGCTTAGTAATAGTTGATGATTATTCTAGATTCACCTAGGTTAGGTTTCTAAAAACCAAAGATGAAACCCTAAACCTATTTAATAAATTCTGTAAATTAATTGAAAATCAAAATGACACCAAAGTTAAAAGACTTAGGAGTGACCACGGGAGAGAATTTGAAAATCAACGGTTCGAGGAATTCTGTAAAGTCAATGGGTATTTACATGAATTTTCATGTCCTAGAACCCCCCAACAAAATGGGATAGTCGAAAGAAGGAATAGAACCTTACAGGAAGCCGCTAGGGCTATGCTCAACGAATTTAGCTTAGTAAACCAATATTGGGCAGAAGTGATTAATACGGCTTGTTACATCCAAAATAAGGTTCTGATTAACAAGCGACATAATAAAACACCCTATGAACTGTACTACCATAGGCTCCCAAATCTACACTACCTAAGGGTCTTTGGATGCAAAGTTCATATCCTAAACACCAAAGACTAATTAGGGAAATTTCAATCCAAATCAACCCTAGGTATCTTCCTAGGATACTCAACCACAAGTAGAGCCTATAGAATTTACAACAAACAAACTAAGAAAATTGAAGAAACAACTAACTTAATATTTGATGAAGAAGTCAACTCAACATCTGATAATCCAGACCTAACTTCATCAAATTCTGATCAAGAAAATAATGAACAAACTAGTGAACCCTTAATTGAATCCTTAAACGAACTAACTATTGAACCAATTAATGAGTCAACTGAACTAACAAATGAACCAGCCCAAAGAGCCGAATCAAATAGTGAACCAAACCGACCAGCCGGACCTGAGGCTGAACCAAGTTCTATGAGAACCAAGAAACCTAGACTTAGTCACCCAACCGATCAAATTGTGGGTGATCCAACTCTAGGAGTCAGGACTAGATCCTCCTATAGAAACCTTAGTCAAATAGCTATGATATCAAAAATAGAACCCAAAACTGTAAAATACGACGAATTAAAAATCGGTAGAATAAAAAAAATTTCGAAAATTATATTGGTAGAGTTGATTATAATAAATGGGAAGGTTAAATAATTAAAAACCCTTACATAAGGACAAGGTTTGAATTTCTGAAAGTGGAGGACCTTTTTGCAAAAAGCCCCTTTGGTATTAAAGCTCTCGGCTTGACTCTTCTCTCGCGTGCCCTAAACGCACGCAACCGACCCCCGTGCCCTAGCCATAGCCACCGCCGGCCCGACCTCTCCTCTCTTCTCACCTTCGCGTGCTCTAAACCCGACGCCGCAGCGTTCGGCCTGGCTCGAATCCACTGCCGTGCCTCCCTCTCCGATGCTCTTCTCCCTTGGGATCACATCGACACCATCGACCCCTCTCCGGCCGCGAGCAAGAGTGCCATCCTTCGGTGTGTTTTCGTCCCGTCTCTCATCTCCACATCGTCGAGCTTCTCTTTAACAAACAAGCAAGGTGTCAACCCTTTTCGGCCATGAGCAGGGAGTTGAGTTCTCCCTCGCGACGAGCACCGTCGCCATCTCCTTCTGGCGATTATCGATTCCCTCTGCCAACTCAGGTAAGGGATTAAGCCTTGTATAGTTGCTTTTGATTGAATTATGGCATGGGAATTTGGAAGCAAAGTTGTAGCTATGGATGGGAGATCGCATTTGATTGTTTTAGGGCAATGAATTAGGTTCTAGTGTGATAATCTGATCGTAATGGAGATGAATTGTGTTCTTGGGCAGTTGATATGTTTTGAATCCAATGTTGTGTTGTTCAGATTTGGTAGGTGTCCATTTGGTGTTTATTTGCGATTAGATTGTAGATTTTATGGTAAATGTGGGTTGAACTCCGCTATTGGCATCTGAGCATTTGGATAGGTCTGTTCTGATGTGATTGGCTCATGCTTAAGGTTATTATAAGTCCTGAGATTGTCCTGTTTTGAGTTAGTGTTTTTCTTATTGAGGGAGCAGTGTCTGACTTTGAATTCATAGTTTGGTATCAAGTTTTTGGCTGGAATTGAGCTGTGGATTTGTGTTGATTGGATCATTATGAGAATTTACCTCTGCTCAATTGGATTATAGATATTAGTATTGATTGGTGATACTAATTGATATGTATTATTTGGTAACTGATCATAGATGATTCGTATGGTGGATTGGTGGCTTTGGTCTGTGTTATGGGTTGACGTGATGTTCTGTGATAGGTTACAAGAATGGTGTTTGGAGGGGTTAAGTTTGGGTTTAGTTCCGTGGGATTAAACCTAATTAGGATAGTTGAGTTAATCCTAATACGACTGAGTACTTAATTTGGTTAGTATCAGTTGGTATAACAGCTAAACTATATCTTTGATACAGGGCATTGAGTTGCTTTTGGACTTCTGGACGGGAGGTTCCTATTTGATACGGATTACTCCTACTTTGAGGCGGGTACCCTTTGACTTATCTATCTTGATATTGTCATTTTGTTATGCATAGAATGTTATAGATAGCAGTAAGATTCTACGCTATCCCTGGTTATTATGTCTGTTCTGGATATTGTTGTTTATCCCTGTTTATTATGCCAGTTCTGGATACTTGTTGTTCATCCCTGAGTTATTCTGCTGTTAGTTCAATACAGTCTCAGGTATTGTCATATCCATTTGTATGCTAGAGATCGTGGTATTGTCTCCTGCATTTGACATTGAGGGATTGGTAGTTTTCCGGTCAGTATACCTTGTAGGTTACCTGTATTTCCTGTTATAGGATTTCTGACTAAGACTTAGTATACTGGGGACTTGGGAGGGAGGTATGTGTATCTAGCATACACCATCTCTGCATTATTGCATGCTGACCCACGCGGACGTTGTAGACGATGTCCTGACTGGGTACAGGTTGTCACAGCTCTACCCACGCGGACGTTGTGGACGATCCTGACTGGGACTAGGGGTGACACATGTCATTGCACCAGGGTGCTTTATATGTTTGGGTCATGCACCATCCTTGCATTATTGCATGCTGACCCACGCGGACGTTGTGGACCATGTCCTGACTGGGTACAGGTTGTCACAGCTCTACCCACGCGGACGTTGTGGACGACGATCCTGACTGGGACTAGGGGGTGACACATGTCATTGCACCATGTGCATATTTTGCATTGTGCATTGTTTGCTGCACTTATTTGCTGCACTTGTTTGACATCGCATATACTGGAGACTTGTTATCTGTGTTTCTATGCCTATTGGTTTTCCTTTGGTATTTATTACCCTCTTTCCAGGTTAGATGGAGTCAGGTATGTATCTACCCAGTATTTTCAGTTCCAGTCTTTCACCTTTTGTTGATATGAGACTGTATTAGCTGAACTCTTATTGTTGGTATAACTTTCTATGCATATCTGTTGGGTATTCGCTGAGTTATGGACTCACCCCGTTGCCATATATTTTTATTTCAGGGTGATGCCTGCCAGGAGATCCCGAGCCGCCAGTCCCCAGCTCCAGAGGAGCTCTTTTTGGTTTTGCTTTTCGTTGTTTCGTTTATGGACCCTGTAGTATTTACTATGCTTCCATTGTTATGTTTCGAATATGTACTCACGTTTTATTCGATGGTATTGTACTTTTGAGTCCTATGTTGGACTTCGCTTGGTTTTGGTTTTGTTCCTTCCCCCGGCAGCTCAGGTGAGTTCGGATTCTGGTTTTACGACGTATAGTCATTTATGCAGTTATATATGTGTGGATTGGAGGCCTGAGGCCCTTTAAACTGCGTAGTTGTGCTATATATATTGTATACAGGTTGTGTGTATGTGTAAATTGTCCGCCGGACAGGGGAGGTGCTGTCCGATTCTCTATTGGATCAGCGGCTCCTGGGTCTCGGGGCGTGACACATAGATGAAGCCCTACCTGACCCTGATTGGATCATAGCTATGCAAGAAGAATTAGCCCAATTTGAGAGGAACCAAGTCTGGGAACTAGTGCCTAAACCTGAAGGCAAATCCATCATAGACACTAAGTGGGTCTTTAGAAATAAGCTAAATGATCAAGGAGAAATAGTTAGAAATAAAGCCCGCTTAGTAGCTAAGGGATTCATCCAAGTAGAGGGATTAGATTACGATGCAACATATGCCCCAGTAGCTAGACTTGAGTCCATTAGAATGTTGTTAGCCTTTGCATCCCATAAAGGATTTAAGCTATACCAAATGGATGTAAAGTCAGCTTTCCTAAATGGATTCATTAAAGAAGAAGTTTATGTACGACAACCCCCTGGGTTTGAAGACTTAGACAAACATGACCACGTGTACAAATTAACTAAAGCACTATATGGGTTAAAACAAGCACCTAGGGCTTGGTATGAACGTTTATCAACTTACTTAACCTCTAAAGAATTTAAAAAAAGGACAAATTTATTGGTGCAGGAAGCACCAGATCGAACCTTGTTTTGATATTGGCAAAGGATTCAAAGTTAAGGGTTATTTGTTGTCTAACAATGCTGCTTGAGAGTACAGGAAACAAAGTCCTAGCGAAGGGCTGCTGGGCAAAAACCAAGTCCTGGCGAAGGGCTGCTGGGCGAAACTCAAGACCTGGCGAAGGGCTGCTGGGCAAAAGTCCAACTGGAGGATTCGGTTGGCACTAGGTATACTCTCCCGAGAGGAGTAGGTGAGGACGCGTTCCCCTCTTAGGGAACAATAGGCGTCGGTTCGACCTAGGGCTCCATTTTGGAGACCAAAGTCAGAACCAAGACAGCCAAGGCTGTGTAAAATTAACTTATTAATTGCTGTTTTGGACTAACCCTGGATGCAGGACCGAAGGACTATGTTTCTGCAGCTCAGAGAGCCTCAAAGGAGTGAGGCAGTAGCTGAGCAGGGCGCCCCGGATGTTTTGGGCGCCCCAGAGTCAACCCAAAGTCAGCAGAGCAAGTAAACGTCCCGACAGCAGCACATTTGGGGGCGCCCCGGATGTTTCGGGCGCCCCGCGCGCATCGGGCGCCCCGCGTGTCGCGGGCGCCCCCAGTGCCACGCCGACTATCAGCTGCCCTCGCGAAGCCAAAGGATGAGGCTTTGACCGGTCAACCCGGGCGCCCCGCGCGCTCGGGGCGCCCCGGTCAAAGCTGATCCCGAAGATGAAGAGATCAGCCTTGACCGAAGCGATCACCGGATCGGAAGCCACGTGGGGGGCGCCCCCGTCGACCAGGGCGCCCCCAGGCCCTATATAAAGGGCCCTCGACCTCCTTCTTGATGAATCAAGTTTTTCGACGCTTCTACGCTCTTCTGCTTCCGCGACACGCTCCAGAAATCTTCCAACTCAAGCTGACGACGTCCCGCTGCTCCGAAACTTCGATCTACACCGGACGTCGGTAACGAAGAGCTCTGTATTTAAAGTTTACTATTCTGCCTTCGTGTAAAATCTATTTGTAAACTTTGCGAACTTATAGAATTGCCCGCAGAAAACGGTCAACGACCGTGGGCCTTGGAGTAGGAGTCGACCCAGGCTCCGAACCAAGTAAACCGACTGTGTTTGCATTGTTCTGTTTTTCTTTTATTTCCGCTGCGCACCCGCTCTTTTTAAATCCGAACGATTTGCGATATTCACCCCCCCCCCTCTCTCGCATTTCTCGATCCAACAAGTGGTATCAGAGCGGGGTTATTCAAAGTTGGTGCAACCACCATTTTGAAATTTTTTTTCGGATTTTTTTCGCTTTATTTTTCAAATAAATAATATCTGTGAGTGTATTTAAAATATCCTTACGCCTTTTTTAATTCTGAATTCTCATTTTCTCACCATAAGTCAGAATTGATAAAATAATCAATTTGTGAAAACTTGTCGTAAAATTTTTTATTATTATTTTATTATTTTTCCTCGAAATTCGTGCTATCTTAATTCGAGAAATTTTTTTTCCCTTACTTTTTCTTCATTAATCAAAATTGTTAAAATCAACATTTTCTAAAAAATTTTATTATTATTTTAAATATTTTCCCTCGAAATTCGTGCAATATTTTTTGTTGCTCCCGCACTACTAATCCAAGACCAAGTCTTGGTACATCTCTTTTTTTTTATTGTGTGCAAGATTTAAACTAATGGCCAATCAAGAATCGAATAGTACCCGTCCACCACTCTTCTCCGGCAAGAACTTCAACTCTTGGAGAAGTCAAATGGAGTCGCTTCTAAAAGCCCACATGGACCTATGGCTAATCATCCAAACGGGATTTTCTTTTCCCGTAGAAGATGGAATGTCGATCGCTTGGGAGAAATTGGACGAACCAACTCTGAGGAAGATCGAGACTGATGCTAAGGCAACAGTAATCTTGCAATGTGGTCTAACCATCGAGCAACTCAAACTAGTAGGTCCATTCAGATGTGCTAGAGAAATCTGGGAAAAACTGATTAACCTTCATCAAGAGATCTCAGATGAAGAAGAAGATCAGGTAAATTATCTTGCCTTTTCGGTCCAAGCACAAACAGCCGAGTCAGAGTCTGAACCAGAATCAAACGATGAACTGACAGAGATGGTAAGTAATTTTAAATGCTTTTCAAAATTAGAATTAAATAATCAAACAGATACTATAATGGTCGAGGAAGGTATAATTTCTATTGCAGGGAAATCTCCTAAACAACTACCAAAGAAGGAGCTTCAACAAGTATCCGAGTCCGACTCAGACACGGAACCAGAAGATGAATCTAGATCCGAGACAGCAACAATTAAGGGGGAGATTCCCAATAAGGAATCAAAAGGTAAAATTACAAATTTAAATTTTAAAAATCATATAATTTGTTACATATACAGGGAGAGAGGGCACTACCAAACTAAGTGTCCTACTCGTAAGATTCAAACGATACCACCGACGGCAACAAAGAAACGAGCTCCAAAAGCACGAAAGAACAAGAGTCGCATTCAATGCTTCAAGTGTCAGGAGTTTGGGCATTACAAAGAGGAATGCACAGATAAACGTTACAAAGATCCAGGGCAACCAACCAAAATGGGTAACTATAATTTACATCCAAATCAACTCTTTACCTTGAATACTGATAGTTTAATTAATCTCCCTTGGTCAAATTTAGATATGGATGCATGCTTAGATAACTTAATGAAATCATGTATATTAGCAAAGTCAAAATTCAAAATGTTAAGACAAGAAAATGAGACTTTGAAAATTAAAATTGATATACAAGAAAAACTGATTAATAATTTTGCAAACTTAGAAAATCCAGAAATTTCTCCTCACTATGACATTATCTGAAGTTTTGTTTTGGCTATTCATAGGACTAGATAGCTTAAGGACTTAACCAATTACTTGAAATTTGAAAACATAGTATTGGGAGGAGGTGAGATGATAGTACGTTGGGGAAACCACCTCTAATAAGATCAAGTCTACTTGGTCTCTTTAGACTGGTGAAACCAGCCGAAGCTACCGATCCAAGACCCAAGCTAGTTAGACCAGAAAATGACCTAATTTAATTTGAAAATGAAATTTCATTAAAAGGCTTTGTCAAGGAAAGGGTGGATGATCCCATAAGGCTAAGGCCAAAGAAGGCCTAGTGCCTCGCCAAGACCTGGAAGCCAATTTTTGAAATTCAAATTCAAATTATTTTTTGTTAAATTCGAATCTAACACAAATTTTCAGTTAATTTTAGATTCAAATATCCCTTTTCAAAATAAATTTAAATTGTGTTTAAAAATTAATTTAACTTTTTAAAATTATTCATGGTCTTTTCAAAATAAATCTTCTACTAAAACCTGTCTCACAAAAACCCTTAAGGTTAACATGCTTGATCATGTAGAACTGGGTGAGACATCTAGGACCTAAATGCATAACTCACTACCCTTTCAAATAAAATATACTTTCAAAGGTTACTCAAAATTGTCTCTATCTGTCAAATTAATTCAGTTTACTGTGCCTACTTTTTCGTCCTTTTATTATTGAATTTCATGATAGACTCATTTTTAGAATCTAAGTTTTTTTTTGTTCATCAAACATAGTCAACTGGTTAAACCTTAGTCAACATAGTCAAACATGGATAACACTGAAGTCCCCTAGGACATTAGATTGAGTTAAATAGTAAAGGGGAGTGGTTTATTCTTTTTAATTTTCTTTCAAAATATCTTTGAAAAATTATTATCATTTCAAATTTTTTAAACTGTGTTATTATTCCAAATTGAGGTGTCAAAAATTTATCTCCTTGAAAGTTATCATACTCAGAAGATTGTTCAAAAGTGCTTCTTTTGATCTTGACAAACCCTAAAGACACAGAGGAAAGTTCACTTCATGATCTTCAAGGACTCCTAGGATGTGTCAAATTAAGGGGGAGTCTAAGTCAAAAGAAAAACTTCAGAAAAAGTTTCTTTTTACTTATGTCTTTGTTAAACAGTTCTTTCTAATCTGACTCAAACCTTAAGACTCAAAGGAAGAGTACTTGTGGTCAACAAGCTTCCCAGGACTGAGTCAAGTTTAGGGGGAGGTCAAAATTAAAGGAATTATTTAATAACATGCTTTATTTTCAAACTCTTGCAAAAATCTAAGTTTTTCAAAATACTATTTGTTAGAATTTGTGTGACTTATGAAATTGTTTTCGAAATAACATTTACTTAGGTTGGAAAATTTCCAGGACACTTAGGAAATGTACTTGTAGTCATCAAGGTTTCCTAGGATGGTGTCAGACTGGAAAATGAACCAAGTTAAGTAAAACATTGAACCTTCAAAAGTTCACACACTTTTTAGCATATATTTTTAAGTACTATCATTTTTTTAAAAAATTTACTAAGCTCTGATACACAATTTATTCTCAAAACTTCTTTCAAAACATATTTCAAAACACAATTTCTTTTCAAAATGTTTTAAGTACTTAAGTATTTAACGGGTATTTTTTTACTTAATTTTCTCAATCAAGTACTTGACACTTAATTTTTCTTCTAAAAAGTACTTGCTCCAAAAGTTTAAAAACTTGTTAAGCCTGAAAAATCCTTTTCTTGAAAATTTTCTACGCGTGAAAAATTTCTTGAAAAAATTTCTAAGTAAAGTTTCCTTTTCTAAAAGTTAAAATTTTTTTTGAAAACTTGGAAATTTTGCCTAAGTAAATTTTTTCTGCCTTATAAAAAGTTGTAAATTTTTTTTTAAGCCTGAAATTTTTTTTCATAATGGTAAATTATCTAAGTGTAAAAAGTTTTGAAAATGCTTTTACTCGATTCTTGAAAAATACTTTGTCAAAAACATAAAGCACTTAGAAAAATCCCTGTTAGATACCTTGTTCACCCATGCCTGTTTTTGAAATATGTCAAAGGGGGAGGAAAGGTCAAAGTTAAGAGTTAAGTTAATTATCCAGGGGGAGAATAAGCATGAGAAAATTTTTTCTCTCTCTCTTTTCACTGTTCAAATTACATTTCGGTATAGACTGTTACGAATTGATATGTTTTATTAGTCTTAACCTTTATGCTTAAACTGCTATCTTTTTCCTTAACTTTGAATTGTGTTGCCATAATCAAAAAGGGGGAGATTGTTGGTGCAGGAAGCACCAGATCGAACCTTGTTTTGATATTGGCAAAGGATTCAAAGTTAAGGGTTATTTATTGTCTAACAATGCTGCTTGAGAGTACAAGAAACAAAGTCCTAGCGAAGGGTTGCTGGGCAAAAACCAAGTCCTGGCGAAGGGCTGCTGGGCGAAACTCAAGACCTGGCGAAGGGCTGCTGGGCAAAAACCAAGTCCTGGCGAAGGGCTGCTGGGCGAAACTCAAGACCTGGCGAAGGGCTGCTGGGCAAAAGTCCAACTGGAGGATCCGGTTGGCACCAGGTAAACTCTCCCGAGAGGAGTAGGTGAGGACGCGTTCCCCTCTGAGGGAACAATAGGCGTCGGTTCGACCTAGGGCTCCATTTTGGAGACCAAAGTCAGAACCAAGACAGCCAAGGCTGTGTAAAATTAACTTATTAATTGCTGTTTTGGACTAACCCTGGATGCAGGACCGAAGGACTATGTTTCTGCAGCTCAGAGAGCCTCAAAGGAGTGAGGCAGTAGCTGAGCAGGGCGCCCCGGATGTTTCGGGCGCCCCAGAGTCAACCCAAAGTCAGCAGAGCAAGTAAACACCCCGACAGCAGCACATTTGGGGGCGCCCCGGATGTTTCAGGCGCCCCGCGCGCATCGGGCGCCCCGCGTGTCGCGGGCGCCCCCAGTGCCACGCCGACTATCAGCTGCCCTCGCGAAGCCAAAGGATGAGGCTTTGACCGGTCAACCCGGGCGCCCCGCGCGCTCGGGGCGCCCCGGTCAAAGCTGATCCCGAAGATGAAGAGATCAGCCTTGACCAAAGCGATCACCGGATCGGAAGCCACGTGGGGGGCGCCCCCGTCGACCAGGGCGCCCCTAGGCCCTATATAAAGGGCCCTCGACCTCCTTCTTGATGAATCAAGTTTTTCGACGCTTCTACGCTCTTCTGCTTCCACGACACGCTCCAGAAATCTTCCAACTCAAGCTGACGACGTCCCGCTGCTCCGAAACTTCGATCTACACCGGACGTCGGTAACGAAGAGCTCTGTATTTAAAGTTTACTATTCTGCCTTCGTGTAAAATCTATTTGTAAACTTTGCGAACTTATAGAATTGCCCGCAGAAAACGGTCAACGACCGTGGGCCTTGGAGTAGGAGTCGACCCAGGCTCCGAACCAAGTAAACCGACTGTGTTTGCATTGTTCTGTTTTTCTTTTATTTCCGCTGCGCACCCACTCTTTTTAAATCCGAACGATTTGCGATATTCACCCCCCCCCCTCTCTCGCATTTCTCGATCCAACAAAATTGACTCAACCTTATTTATTAAAACCGTAGGAAAAGATATATTTATTGCCCAAATTTACGTAGATGACATAATCTTTGGATCCACCAACACAATCTTCCTAAAAGAGTTTGTCAAGATAATGGAAAATGAATTTAAAATGAGCTTAGTTGGTGAGCTTACCTTTTTCCTAGGACTACAAATCAAACAAACTAGAGATGGAAACTACGTCCATCAATTCAAATATGCTAAAGAGTTAGTAAAGAAATTTAAAATGGATAACTCTAAAAGCATAAATACCCCCATGGCCACTAATGTAAAAATAGATAGTGACCCTGATGGTAAGCCAGTATACCTCAAACTGTATAGAAGTATGATAGGTAGTCTACTGTACCTTACAGCCAGCAGACCTGACATTCTTTTTGCTGTAGGGATGTGTGCTAGATACCAAACCTGTGCTAATGAAACGCACTTAGCAGCCCTAAAAAGAATACTAAGATATGTAAAGGGCACCCTAAATGTAGGGATCTGGTATCCTAGAACCTCAACCTTCAATTTGTCAGGATACTTTGATTCTGACTATGCTGGTTGTAAATTAGATAGAAAGAGCACAAGTGGAAGCTACCAACTGTTAGGAAATAGTCTAGTAAGTTGGTGTAGCAGAAAACAACACTGTGTAGCTCTGTCCACAACTGAAGCTAAGTATGTAGCCTTAGGAGAGTGTGTAGCACAACTTTTATAGATGATGCACACTCTTAAGGACTTCCAGCTCAACTACACCCAAACTCAAGTATTTATTGACAATATAAGTTCAATTAATCTAACTAAGAACCCAATCCAACATTCCAGAACAAAACACATAGAAGTTAAACATCACTTCGTAAGAGACCATGTAGGCTGGGGTGAGATAGTACTTAAACATATAGACTCAAAATCCAACTTAGCTGATACATTCACAAAACCCTTACCTGAGTCTGAGTTCAGCTCACTAAGAAGGCAGTTAGGATTGTGCTCTGTAGAATAGATTAACTCTACTTTTTATTTTATTTTTTTTGCTTAATTTAAAAATCAGTTTCTAAAAGAATTTTAAAAAACTGTTGTTTTTAAAATCAATTTTTTTTATTTTTTACTTAGTGTTTTTTCAAAACTACCCCCTTTCAAAATTAGGGCTTTTTCGCAA
The DNA here is from genome assembly GCA_024364735.1 of Boesenbergia rotunda. NCBI lineage: Eukaryota > Viridiplantae > Streptophyta > Magnoliopsida > Zingiberales > Zingiberaceae > Boesenbergia > Boesenbergia rotunda. The sequence goes on along the minus strand of JAGFNQ010007166.1, from coordinate 99,864 downwards.
ATGGACTTAGCCTAGGCCCTAACCCTAGAACTGCATGCACCTATAGATTTAGAAGCCAGCATCTCACAAGCACTTTAGGGTACTTTGATTGATAACCTAGAAAGGGTTGAGATGCTTAGGTCTTTGCCTTAATTCAAGATGCTTTAAGTCAGTGCATCTGCAGTAATTGGGGCACTAAATACAACTTATACAGCAATCAAGTTAAGTGTCAAGTTTAGAAAATCTAACTTGAACAGAAACACTTAACTTGACTAACCCTAGCGAAAACTACTGCTTATAACAGTTAGTAAGTAGCTAAATGGGTCCCTACAAGAGAAAATTAACTGATTTGGTCTAAGTCTTGGTTGAGTACAGCAAAATCATACGAATATTTTTCCTTTATGAAAGTTATTCCTTTATGCAATTTAATTTCTGCTATATCTATCTGTTTTTGATATATGGCAAAGGGGGAGAGATAGGAAAGGAGAGAGTTCAAATTTTTTCAAAATCTCAAAAAAAAAATTCAAAAAATTAGCTACTTTTCAAAGCTTTTCAAAAACTTTTCTAGAAGTACTTAAGTTTTTGTTTTAAAAAACCCTATTAAGTACTTAAGTTTATTAAAACATCTTGAAGTTATTCAAAAGCACTAAGTTTTTATAAGTACTTTAAGCTTAAGTTTTTCAAAACTTCCATAAGTACTTTAAGCTTAAGTTTTTCAAAACTTCCATAAGTACTTTAAGCTTAAGTTTTTCAAAACTTCCATAAGTACTTTAAGCCTAAGTTTTTCAAAATTTACTAAGTACTTAAATTGTTTCAAATTTTACTAAGTACTTAAATTGTTTCAAAGTTTACTAAGTACTTAAATTGTTTCAAAGTTTACTAAGTACTTAAATCCTACTAAGTACTTAACTTAAAGTTTTCAAAACTTTTGAGTACTTTAAACTTAAGGCTTCAAATTTTTTAGTACTCTAAACTCATGCTTTCAAAAACTCCTCTATATACTTTTAAAACTTAAGTTATCAAAAGATTTCCAAAGTACCTAAACTTAAGTTTTCAAAGTGCAAAATCATTCTAAGTAAAGTTTTTTTAAACTTAGAACCCCACGAAGTTTTGAAAAATCTAGGGGGAGATTCCCTCCAGGGGGAGGGAACAAATTTTTATGCTTTGGATTAAACTTAACTTTTTGAACTAGGGTTGTCATAAATCAAAAAGGGGGAGATTGTTGGTGCAGAAATCACCAAAGTCAAACCTGTGTTTTGATAATGGCAACAGGGTTCAAAAGTTAAGTCTTACTTGTTATCTAACATGTCACTTGAGTGTGCAGAGTAAAAAGCCCTAGCAAAGGACTGCTAGGCACTGGCGAAGGAATGCCAGAGTGAAAAACCCTAGCGAAGGACTGCTAGGCACTAGCGAAGGAATGCCAGAGTGAAAAGCCCTAGCGAAGGACTGCTAGGTACTGGCGAAGGAATGCCAGGGTGAAAAGCCCTAGCGAAGGACTACTAGGCGTCAGGCGAAGGACAGCTTGGGATTGAAGCCCTAGCGAAGGAATGCTAGGCACCGGGCGAAGGACAGCTCGGCATCTAAGACCTGGCAAAGGACCGCCAGGCAAAAGTCCAACCAAAGGAGCGGTTGGCATCAGGTACATTCTCCCGAGAGGAGTAGGTGAGGACGTGTTCCCCGTCGAGGGAACAGTAGGCGTCGGTTCAACCTAGGGTTCCATTTGGGAGACCCAAAGTCAGAACCAAGACAGCTAAGGTTGTATAAAATAATATAATACTGCTTTTTGGACTAACCCTGGATGCAGGACCGAAGGACTGAGTATCTACAGCGCAGAGAGCCTCAAAGGAGTGAGGCAGAAGCTGAGCAGGGCGCCCTGGATGTTTCGAGCGCCCCCAAGGTCAACCCAAGTCAGCAGGAGCGAAAACACGCCTCGACAGTTATATGTCGGGGCGCCCCGGATGATCCGGGCACCCCGGATGCTCCGGGCGCCCCGCCTGTCACGGGCGCCCCGCCTGTCGCGGGCGCCCCCAGTGCCAGCTACCGAAGCACACCCTCGCGAAGCCAAGAGGATGAAGGCTTGACCCGGTCAATGTGGGCACCCCGAGCGCTCCGGGCGCCCTGGTCAAACCTGATCCCGATTTTGAAGGGATCAGATGTTGACCGCGCTGGAGACGGATCGACCGCCACGTGGGGGGCGCCCCCAGGCCCTATATAAAGGGCCCTCGACCCCAAGCTTCAAACAACACTTTCAATCAACGCTTCTACGCTCTTCTGCTCTCCCGCCTCGCTCCGGAAACCTTCCAACTCGACTTGACGACGTCCCGCTGCTCCGAAAAAGACAACCTACATCGGACGTCGGTAAAAGAAGAGTTTTTCCTTTTTGTTAAGTTTACTGCACTTATTCTGTAATCTATATTTGTAAACTGATCTTACGTCTCATATAGAATTGCCCAAAGTAAACGATCAACGATCGTGGGCCTTGGAGTAGGAGTCGACCTAGGCTCCGAACCAAGTAAAAAATTACTGTGTTCGCGTGTTTGCTTTTATCTTCCGCTGTGCAATTTCTCCTTACCTAAATCCAAACATTTTTCGATATTCACCCCCCCTCTATCAGTTCTCTCGATCTAACAAGTGGTATCAGAGCAGGGAAGTTCAAACTTGGTGCAACCACCAGTTTGAAAAATTTTTGGATTTTTATTTTCTTCTTTCGTTCGAATTTTCTTTAAATATTTCGTTCGAATTTTCTTTTTCCCGTTAATCGAGGTTGGTGCAACACCCCTCGTTATTTCATTTTATTCATCCCACACTACTAATCCAAGACCTAGTCTTGGAAAAACAATTCTTGTTAGTTTTCTTATTCTTCAGATTAAATGGCCATGCAAGAAGGATTCAGCACCGCCAGACCTCCACTTTTCAGTGGAGAAGACTTTTCTTACTGGAAAAGTCGAATGGAGGTCCACCTGAAAACTCAGGTGGACATGTGGATTATCATCCAGTCCGGACTGGAGATTCCCACAAATGCTGAAGGACTACCTCAAAGCTACTCAGAATGGGACACCGCTCTGAAGCGCAAAATAGAAGCCGATGCAAAGGCAACTCAGACCCTACAATGTGGTTTAACAAAAGAGGAGCTAAACCGGGCGGGCCCCTTCAACAGTGCCAAGGAGCTGTGGGCAAAATTGATCGAGCTGCACGAAGGAACATCAGACACTCGGATCAGTAAGAGAGATCTGCTCCTAAACAAACTATACACCATCAAGATGGCCGATAATGAAACGGCAGCCCAACTCCATGCACGAATCCAAGAATTGATGAACGGTCTTCACACTATAGGTCACAAGGTCGAAAACCGTGACCTAATAAGGTATGCCCTAAATGCTTTCCCTAGAAATACCTTGTGGGCATCTATGGTAGATGCATACAAGGTTTCAAGGGATCTCTCAAAAATTAAATTAGATGAATTGTTTTCTGAGTTAGAACTTCATGAACAGACTAACTACAATATGGCCGAGAAAGGTATTGCCTTTGTTGCAGGAGAAACTGGAAGATCGACAAAGAAGAAACCTCAACCTGAACCCGAGTCTAACTCAGATTCAGACGCAGAAGACGAAGAAGGAGATCGATCTGAGCTGGTCCGACTGGCCCGAAGCTACTATAAAAAGTTGAAGAACCAAGCCAACAAACGGAAAACAAGCTGAAGAAAGGACGAACCAGCTGAACCCGCAAGTGACAAAAACAAGCCCAACGTGACCTGCTACGAGTGCAAGAAGAAGGGTCACTACAAGACGGAGTGTCCAAACCTAAAGGAGAACAAAAAGACAAGAAGAATGAAAGCACTCCAAGCAACCTAGGATGAATCTTCATCAGAAGAAGAAGAAGCACCCCAGTCAAACCTACTAGCCCTGACCGCCTCAGAAAAAGTCGAGACTGAGTCAGAATCAGAAGAGGACGACGGCAGACTAACCTTATAGGCATGAATCTTATCTTCATTAATCATTTTCATTCCATATCATCATTATGCCTTGAAGGCATGAACTTTAACTTCATTCATCATTTTCATTCATAACATGACATGCATACATATCATTCATAAATCATGGCATACATACATATCATTCATATCTCATGGCATACCTACATAATTAGCATCTTAATTCATAAAAACATGCATGGTCATGGTACATGGAAAAACAAGCCTAGATCCTTTCATACATGATACATTTCCTTAGGTTCATGGCACATGGTCTAAACATTTATGAATCATCATAACTAGTGACCTAACATACAATTCATGACCCATAAGCTAGGGTTTTCATTGGCATAAAATTCTTCCAACATACTTAAGCATATACATACATCATAGTACCCTATAAACAAACATCCTTGGGTTCTTAACTCAACCCTAGCCCTAGGTTATGGCATTGGCCGAAACCCTAAGGAAAACTAGCTCCATGGAAAACTTCATATGAATCACCTATATCATCTCATACAAACATACAATGTCATAGAAAACATTTGATCCCATAATTAAGGTTAACCCTAATCCTTTAACCCTAGATTTGCTCTTGGCCGAAACTCAAAGGGTCCCTAAAATTCATTAAAAAATTCTTAAAAACACAATTACTATCCATCATGTCATAGGGGAACCAAAATTAACATGTTGAATGGTTAGATCAAGGTCCAACCATGGCTTAGGGTTCTTGGCCGAAATTCATAAGGGCTATTAATCATGTCAAAATTCATATGAATTACTACTAACATCACTTACATCATAAGAAGACATAAAAACCATCATTTGAGAGTGAAAAAGCTAATCCTAGCCATGAAACTTGAAGGTGGCCGAAACCCTAAGTCCTTCTTCATGGATTTTCATCTTAGATCTCAAACCAAAAAGCTTAGATCATATCCATATCAAGAAAACCATTACACCACAGGTGAGGGGGTCTTACCTTGGTTTACCTTGATTTTAGACCTTAGATGGGGAGAAGGATGAAGACCTTGTTGTCTCTTGACCACCCCTAGCCGTTGCAACCTTGTAAAAACCTTGGATCTTGGAAGAGAAATCCACTTGTGAAGCTTTTCAAAAGGGAAACCTCTCCTTGAGGTTTCGGCTAGGATGAGGAAGGAAAAGGGAGAGGGAAGGACTTGGTGGAAGAAGAGAAGTAACCCCCCATGCCCTCTCTTTATACCACTTTAAGGAGGCAAGTGAAGAGTCATGGTGGATGACTCTTCATTTTCCTTAAGCCTTAACCAAAATCCACATCATTCCCTACTAGGACTCCCTTGCTAGGTGAATTGGTTAGTGCATGCATGGTTGTAGATTAGGTCCAAGGTTCAATCCTTAGTGCATGCACATTATTTTTATTTTCTTTTTATTTCATTTTTCCTGATTTTCAAAAATTCCCTAAAATTCACCCATAATCATGCTAAAATTCCTAATTACAATTCTTTTATATTTATATTAATTTCTACCTAATTAACCCCATTTTTGGAGCCCATATAAGGCCCATTAATACTTAGTTTCTTAATTTAAATGAGAAAATCATGGATTTCTAGGCTAAGGTTCGTACTAATATCTCTAGGTCCCTCGGAAAATTATCCCGACATGATCAATATTTTAAAAAAAATATTAAGAAAATTTTTCGGGTCGTTACATTAGTCACCCTAACCGATCAGAGATTGGGGATCGGTCACCAGACCGATCCTCAAACAAAGAACATTCTATGTGAATTCCAGCAAGGCACTAATCGGTCTACCAGATCGATCCGTGATGGGCCTGATCGATCCAGTGAAGTTGTGATCGGTCACACTGACCGATCAGGAATCGAGGATCGGTCACCAGACCGATCCACCAGCTTGCTGGAATTTCCGCCAACTCCCACCAGCTCCCTAACCTGATCGGTCACTTGACCGATCAAGTTAGGGCATGATCGGTCATAGTGACCGATTAGGTCACTCCCTGACCGATCAGGAGCCATCCTGATCGGTCAGGATGTCCCTGATCGGTTAGATAGATCGATCATGGTTTCTTACAGAAACATTCTGATCTCTCTCTGATCGTTCACCAGAACGTCCAGAAACCATACAGAATGTTTCTATTCTCTTTCTGATCATTCACCAGAACGATCAGGACCAAGACTTTATGCCCGGCTTCACTCACCGGGACTTTGTTCAACCTAGCTTCCCTCGCTAGGACATGGCTTCACTCACCAGGGTTTCCTTCACCTAGCTTCACTTACTAGGACCCGGCTTCACTTACCGAGGTTTCCTTCCACCTAGCTTCGCTCACTAGGACCCCGCTTCACTCACCAGGGTTTCTATCACCCGGCTTCACTCACTAGGACCCGACTTCACTCACCGGGGTTTTCGTCACCCGACTTCACTCACCGGGATTTCCGTCACCCGGCTTCACTCACCGGGATTCATGCCCAGCCCCCGACCAGGACTTAAGCGAACTTATCTTACTCACCTAAACATAAATCGGTGTCAACACCAAAATAATAATCATGTCAAACTGCATCAACAATCTCCCTCTTTTTGTTGTTTAACAACCCGATTCTAAGTTTAGTTATCAGAAGTCAAATGAATTCAAATTTCTCTATCGCAAGGGAATCAGAGTCTTCCCCCTACAATAGTTATACTCGTAATAACCCTAAACTTAACTAACCAAACTCTCCCCCTTTGTCAAACATCGAAAAGGGTATGGTTATTAAGTTTAAACAACTCCCCCTTAAACGAGAGTCTCCCCCCCCCCCCCAAAACAAACAAGAGATAATTAGTGGAAAGCATATGCAATAAATACAGCAAGACAAGATATTCATATGCATCATATGAAGGTAAACACGAACAACAAAATCATGGAATAGTAGTCATACACAGAATCCATCAGAATGTCATATACATATAGTCATGGAATAGGAGTCATAATCAGAATACAACAAATAAATGTCACTCCTGATCAGCGAGATCATCAGACTGTATTGGATCAAACAATGTGTCATCGACAGGTAGGAAGCTCTCCGGAGCAATGTTGCTAGCTGGAGAAAAACCAGGAAATGTCGGCTATGGCGGATGACCAGCCATCCAAGTGCGTCACTCAGCAAACATCTCCCTCTGATCGGTACACACCCCAGAAATCTCAGACCGGATCTCTGACTGAAACTCCTACTGACCTGCACGCAACCCAGAAATCTTAGATTGGATCTTAGACTAAAACGCCTGCTGCCCGTCCAACATGTGAAATTGGTGGTCAAACGTCTGCTCGAGCTCGGCGATCTGCCATCTGCCATCTGGATCCGCCTCATAGTCATCCTCTAGTGCAGCGGGCGCACACTGATGTCCAGCTGGGGTTGCTGCTACCTGAATGTGTGCCGCCCGTGGGAGCACCCCCAGACCCCTCCCATCCTTCCACCTATGGCCCTGAGGACAGGCAATAATGCCAAACATGGCAAACGCGCGTCTCCCAAGTCTACAGTCTTGCCGAACCATCGGCACAGTCCTGCCCTTGGATACCTCAATACTAACTGACTGGATCCAGTCAGTAATAATGTGACCGAAGGACATATAAACTGTACGACACTCGGTCTGACTATAGGCGATAATGGAAAAATAGATGACCATCATGACGTCAAAATCTAGCTGTCGATGCATCACATAGAGCATCAAGCAGTGATAAGGACGGATCTCTACTAGGGGTTTTGAAGTAATTGGCAGAAGACAGTTGGTGATAATCTTAAAGAGGATAAAATCAACTGGGGATAGTCTGAGAACAGCAAAAGTAGGGAAGTCACCGGCAAGCTCATCGAGACCATCCGGCCTGGGGTGGCCGAAAAAATACTCGTAGATGAAATCAGGGGTGACTTCATCGAAAGGAGCTGGTATAGGATCTGGAAAACAAGGGTAGAGCGCAAAGCTATTATCCGATTGTCGACAAGCTAGGTACTCAGAGAAAATGGGGTAATTAAAATTGAGATGGGTTCGGGCGACTCGGGTGGTAAACCCCGTACCACCGTCACTAATAAGGTTGTTATAGAATTCTGAAACCAAATTAATATTGATTACCCGCTCAAGAAAAAATATTGATTCCAGATCATAATAATCTATAATCTCTCTCACTGATGGACAGTGTTCATATACAAACGATTTGTCCACAGATCGACAAGGGAGGAGTTTAAAGGTACGATTTTGGAAAGATTGTTCGAATAAGGCATTGGGGAACCTTGAGCTGGACGATGGTTGAGGTATGGAAGATGGCTAGGTCGGTCTAGATGAAGACGGGGCTTTGGACTTTGAAGGTCCCTCAGCCGGAGGCTTACTCTTGGAAGACTTCCTAAATGTTGGGAATAGGTCACGACACAAAATTTGGGTTATAGCATAAAATTTGGGTTACGACACACAGTTGGATCACGACACAAAGAAAATAATTTGATCATGTGAGGTTAAGGTCACGGCAACCACACAACCAACATGGGTAAGTTTAAGGGTACGGCACAAGAACATACTGATTAGTTCCCAAAATCACAAGGTATAAAACAAGTAAGGAAAGAAAAACACGACCACAAGAACAACTTACTTTGGAGCCATGAAGTTGGTTGGGTTGTTGGAGAAGAACACACAAGTGGCTCTCTGAAACTTGCACAAGAAAGGAACTCAGGAGCGCAGCTCAGGAGAAATAACTTGCAGGGACAAGAGCTCGCTTGGAAAACAGCTCGCAAGAGCAAGAGGAAGAAGCTCACGCAAGAAGAGTAGGAAGAGGAGGGAGGTTTCGGCACCTAGGGTTTGGAGGGTTGAAGAAAATGAAGGCTGGCTAAAGAGTTAATAAGGTTGGTGACCGATCCACCTAGGGTTTCAGCGCTTATCCCTTCAGAATCGGCCTCGGAGCTGACTGGGGCACCCGGGACTTCCCGGGCTCCCAGCTTGACTTGATCTGCTGGCTTCATGGCTGATTTTGCTTCAACTCCTCTTTGGCTTTGACCTTGGGCACCGGGGACCTCCCGGGTGCCTAGCCCAGTGTTGTTTCGAAGCGATTCTTGCTTATCTGCTGTTTTGACTTTGACCTTGGGCGCCTGGGACCTCCCGGGTGCCTAGCCCAGTTGCCTGCCCCTCTCCTTTGGGGCGTTCTGAGCTGCAAAAACACACTCCTTAGGTCCCTGCATCCAAGGTTAGTTCCAAAACAAACAAGGCAAGAATATTAGTCCATTTTTATAGTCGTACCTGTCTTGGTTCTGACTTTGGGTCTTCCAAATGGAACCCTAGGTCGAACCGACGCCTACTGTTCCCTCGACGGGGAACGCGTCCTTACCTACTCCTCTCAGAAGACTTTACCTTTTGCCAACCGGCTCCTCTGGTTGGACTTTTGCCCGATCCATCTGACCAGGTCTTCGTGCCCAATCCTCGACCAGGACTTCGTGCCCACCTTCCGAGCAGGTCTTCGGTGCCCAGCCCCTTGCCAGGACTTCGTGCCCACCTTCCGAGCAGGTCTTCGGTGCCCAGCCCCTTGACCAGGTCTTCTTTGCCCAGCCCTTTGCCAGGACTTCTTGCCTAGTGTACCTAGGACTTCTTTCCTGCACACTTAGTAATTACATTAGACAACAATAACATCTTAACTTCTGAACCCTTTGCCATTATCAAAACCCAAGTTTGACTTAAGTGCTACCTGCACCAACAGTTTGTTCCACAGATCCTTAGCACTGGTGAAGGGACCAACTTTGATTAGTTGCTCCTTGGTCATCCCACACTGTAGGGTGACCACAGCCTTCGCATCAGCTTCTCCCTTTCGGGTTTGCTCGGCTGACCATCTTGATGAGTCCATCTCTTTTCCCTCAACATCTTTTGGAGGGATGAAACCCTCCTTTACAGAGAACCACATACCAATATCTGTCTTCAGGTAGTATTCCATCCGTGATCTCCAATATTGGAAATCATCTCCATCGAAAAATGGAGGTCTGTTGGTGCTGAAGTCTTCCCTCATGGCTGTTAGTGATATGAGAGAAGTGTCCTAAGGCAATCGCCTTATGATTGTAAACATTTATTTTAATAAATGATAATTCACTATTTGAGTATACATGCTTGTGTATTTGATTGAGATCTTAAACTCATCTACTGAATGTCCGCAATACAACTCACAGCATAAGAGAATTTGTGATGGGATCACAACTAGTGATTATCTCTAAATGTGCAAATGTGAAGTATTGAAAATATCCCTAGTCGATGAATTGATAAATACGGACACTATCAATTCTATTGAGACTAACATGGGTTATTCTCTAATCAGCTGATTCTCACTGGCTGGTGACATTGGGATGTCCGGAGATAAACATGGGTGCTAGTTAAGGGAACTAGTTCATTAGAGTGACTAGCTGTAAGACTTCATATGGAATCTATCTATAGATATGTCAATGAAGTTCTTACTGCGGCTTAAGTGTGATGTTCCTTTGACTTGCGGTGTTCAAGTCATCTTGGTCATGGTGACTTATACTTTAACATCTTAAGCAAGCATCTCCAAGGAGGTGTGGACCCAGGATGATTGGGTATAAGCCGAAGTGCCCGAAGATATTTGAACAGCCTACAAAGGATTCACCACTCCTTGCGAGGAGATGTATACCCAGGCCTATCGTCGGATTGTTACTCAAAACCTCTGGCCAGAGTATATCATGTTTGGAGTACGAGTCTCTAAAATACATGAAAGTAACTAGAAATCCAAAGGACGAGAAAGACACTACTTGGGCTAGGTGTGACGTAGTCAGCCTAGTGGGGACTGACACAAATAAACCGTGTCCTGAACCAAGTGGGTATAAGATGGTGAAGGGAATGGGGCACGATTCATTAGAGCTGCTGAAGGGTTTCAGAATAATTTCTTCTGGGGTCAAACCGTTGATCTTTCGATTAATTGGGGGTCATGATGTACTACTAGGTGACACTCATGATCGTTCTATAATTTGTTGATTATAGACGGCCAATATAAATCGAAAGCCTATTTAGTCACACGCACTACGAGTAATCCGAGGGATTTAAAACGAGTTGAAAATTAGATTTTCCGATCAAGAGAAATAAGTCGAATCTGAGTTAATCAGAGGCGCAATGGAAGCTAAAAATGGCTAAGTCTTTTGAAGGCTTTTTGGGCGAATTAAATGAGTTTAATTCGCAACCGGTTCGGGTTGGTTTGGCCGGCCAAAGAGGGTGCCCAACCCTCCTTGGATGGCCGGCCACAATAGAGGGAGTAAACCAATTAATTTTGGTTTAATTAATAAAATAGATCTAGCGCGATTTATTTTATAAATTATGGATAAATAAATTTGTATAAAGAAATTTATATAAATAAATTTATAGAAATTTATTCTTTTTATGGAAGTTAAAATAATCCATGAATTGGTTTATTTTAATTTTATAAGATCAATTATGAATTGATTTTTTCATAATAAGAAAGTTTATAAATTTCTTATAAAATTTATTCCATAATTTAAAGAGAAGAAGAATTTGTTTTATTATAAATTAGTTATAATAAGACTCGGTTTAAACGGAATAATTCATAAAGGAATTTATAGGATAAATTTCTTATGATAATTAATTAGTTTTATTATAAAGTTAGTTATAATAAAATTCATAAGAGAATTTATAGGATAAATTTCTTATGATAACTAATTAGTTTTATTATAAAGTTAGTTATAATAAAACTTGGTTTAAACGGAATAATTCATAAGAGAATTTATAGGATAAATTTCTTATGATAATTAATTTTATTATAAAGTTAGTTATAATAAAATTCATAAGAGAATTTATAGGATAAATTTCTTATGATAACTAATTAGTTTTATTATAAAGTTAGTTATAATAAAACTTGGTTTAAACGGAATAATTCATAAGAGAATTTATAGGATAAATTTCTTATGATAACTAATTCCATTAATTCCGTTAATTCGATTAAGAGGAGACTTGGCAAGGGAGAAGCAACTATATAAGGAACCATAGGCAAGCCTTGGATTCCTAAGATTTGGATAATCGATATAGAGCTCCCTCTCTCTCTCTCATAATTCTCTTCTCTCTTTCCCTTTCCCCACCTAGGGCCGGCGCCCTCTTGAGGACCTAGGGCCGAAGTACCTCCCTCCCAAGGGTGAGTTGCCGTGAGCTTCAACAAGAAGGAGAAACCAAACAAGAAGAAGAAGAAGCGGATAGCGACTCCTCTCTTCTCGGAATTCGATTCCGTTTAATTTCTTTGTTGGTTAGTTTCCACTCTTTCCTATTTCTTCTCTTGTACTTCTTTGTTGTGCCTATTGAGAATCTAGTAGTTCTCGTCGGCACAAAACTCGTGACTTTGCGAAGTCATCCCGAAGAGAACTCGGCGTGGACGCGAATAGAGGCGGAGCTTCCAAGGGACGCTACGGTTGGATCTCGTCCCTTTCTTCGAGTTACGAAAGGTATAAAGTAAATTAGTTTACTTTTCCGCAAAGTTTTATTTTATGATTATGTCAACACACCATAAGGTTGCATGCTAGATACGAAGTTAAAATAATTTAGGAAATTATTTTATGCAAATTCTTCCGCTGCACGTAAAATTTTAAAATTTTACGAACTCGTATCCTTGTCGACATGCACCCGGTCCCAACAATGGCCATTGTTGTATGCTCTATGGATGTTAAACCGTTGGCAAGAGCCCCAAGCTCTGATACCACTTGTTGGACCTTGGATGACTAGAGAGGGGGGTGTGAATAGTCAGACACAAAAACCTTGGCGCTTCTTTTTCTTTCTGCGATTAGGTTAGCAGCGGAAGACAAATAGACAGAAACAAAAACACAACCAAAATACAGAAAGAACCAACGCTAACTCAGAGATGTACAAGGTTCGGGGATAACTTGCCCCTACTCCTTGGCATGCCCGTGAGGTGGGCGATCCCATGATCGTCAGTAGATCAAGCCCTGGAAATCCGAATAGAATAGAACTCTTTCTCGGTGGTGTATCCTCTCTACAATAGTCTCAAGAATGATATCAGATTAAGCACACAGAGACTCGAGAAAGCTTACAGAGCGCTAGGACAGAAGGCACAAAGAAGAGAACACTTCACCGAACTCAACACAGCACAACTCTCACGCAAGAACTCTCTCTCAGCTCTTCGTGACTGCTTGCTGATCAACCCGCGAAGTTCTCTACAGTTTCAAAGTTGCCAAGTTGCAAAGATTGTCGTCTCTTCTTCGCTAGCCATCTCTTAAACCTCAGCTCATCACCAGGTCATCCTAGGGGCGTCTGCAGCTCACCAGGCGCATCTGCAACTCACCAGGAGCGTCTGCAACAAGCTCCATCACCAACCCACTAACCTCTACTGGGCTCAGTCCATTGAAACCTCTTCAACCGAGCCTCAGGTCAGTGGCTAGCTTCGCCAGACAGTTGCCAGCCCACGCCAGAAGCCGTTGAATCCTGCGAATGGAAAACAAACAAACCTGACCAAAGCGAAAGTCACCAATTGACCCTCCTTCTTGGTTTGTGGCATCCCTGTATTACCTGCATACTCATCAGAGGCTTAGCACAGCAAATTAAAAAGAAATCAACAGGGTAACAACATGTATCAGAAGCGATCAGAGTGAAATCAGAAGTCTGACAACGATTCAAATTAAAGTTATCAGACACTGATTGGTCAGCCGGACTGATCAGTTACCTTTCTGACCAATCAGACTAACCTCTGATCAGTCCAGCAAGGATCTAATCGGTCACCCTGACCGATCAGAGATTGGGGATCGATCACCAGACCGATCCTCAAACAAAGAACATTCTGTGTGAATTCCAGCAAGGCACTGATCAGTCTACCAGACCGATCCGTGATGGGCCTGATCGATCCAGTGAAGCTGTGATCGGTCACACTGACCGATCAGGGATCGAGGATCGGTCACCAGACCGATCCACCAGCTTGCTGGAATTTCCGCTAGCTCCCACTAGCTCCCTAACCTGATCGGTCACTTGACCGATCATATTAGGGCCTGATCGGTCATAGTGACCGATCATGTCACTCCCTGACCGATCAGGAGCCATCCTGATCGGTCAGGATGTCCCTGATTGGTCAGACAGATCGATCAGGGTTTCGTACAGAAACATTCTGATCTCTCTCTGATCGTTCACCAGAACGTTCAGAAACCATACAGAATGTTTCTGTTCTCTTTCTGATCATTCACCAGAACGATCAGACTCCATGGATCGGTCACCAGACCGATCTATTAACAAGGGAGCTCGTGCCAATTTCTGATCAACTCCAGATCTATCCAGCCACTTAGCTGACTCATGCTCAGTCCCCCGGACCAAGACTTCATGCCCCGCTTCACTCACCAGGACTTTGTTCAACCTAGCTTCCCTCACTAGGACCTGACTTCACTCACCAGGGTTTCCTTCACCTAGCTTCACTCGCTAGTGCCCGGCTTCACTCACCGGGGTTTCCTTCACCTAGCTTCACTCGCTAGTGCCCGGCTTCACTCACCGGGGTTTCCTTCCACCAAGCTTCACCCACTAGGACCCGGCTTCACTCACCGGGGTTTCCATCACCCGGCTTTACTCACCGGGGTTTCCATCACCCGGCTTCACTCACCAGGATTTCCGTCACCCAACTTCACTCACCGGGATTAGTGCCCAGTCCCCGACCAGGACTTATGTCGAACTTATCTTACTCACCTAAACTTAAATTGGTGTCAACACCCAAACAACAATCAGGTCAGACTGCATCAACAATCCATATCTACAACCTCGGGATTAGAAACTGGCACCTCCCTAGTTCCCGAGGGAGGCGCATTAGTGACAGGCGCCGCAGGGGGAGTGGACGCTCGTGTGGCCGATGGTTCGCTGACCTGAGATGCGAGTTCAGCATCGTCTAGGAGGAACCCCGTCTCTAGGGCAGCAGCCAGCATCTTATCTGCTACAAAGGAAATAGAGGCCTTACGAAACTTTAAAAAAGAATGTCAAACTAACCAAGTGGAAAAAGGGTTGTCGGAGAAGATGACCGAAAGACAAATGCCAACGGTAGTCGCCGGAACCCTGGAAGAGCAAACAGCAGCAGTAGATAAGCGGCAGAAGTAGAAAGTGTTGGTAAGAACGGCAAAGTAAGAGCCTATATATAGGGTCGAATGGCCAATCCTAGCTATTCAATAAGAGCCTGGCGAAAGAATCTGGGTCGTTCAATGAAACTAGCAATAAATCCCAAGGCTTAGCGGGGAATGTGCACACCCATCATTCGTGGATCCCCGTGGCAGACGCTTCATCTCCTGAGATACCAATAGCTGGGTACGCGTGACCTTGCTAATTAATGATTAGTGCGAAGGATACAAGGCGGCTCGACAAATAAAGGTAGTCTGGCGGTGGATGCTCCGTCGCCCAATGCACCAATAGATGGGGTACGCGTGGCCTCGCTAATTAATGATTCATGTGATGGATATGAGGCGGCTCATATCAAGGATGAGACAGAGAAGACGGTCAAGAAGGGACATTGACCCGCCCACCGGGCGACTGGCTTGGAAAAGGCTGGCCTGGGCCAAAATCTCGCTCCTAGCAAATCATAGGTTGGCTCACTTTCCCGATCCCCTCAGCTCGGCCCCTAGTTGAATGCGTGGCAGCCCACGCTCCCTAGGTGTGACTCGACCGAGCGGCTAGACTGCGGCTTTCAGGCAAGCTGCAGACGAGCATGTCCCCACAACCCCCTCGGCTCTGCGCTTCGACTGGACGCCTGGTGACCCACGCTCCTCAGGATCAGGCCGACCCAATGGCAAGGCCCTGAACCTCCCGAATCAGCCGCTCTATATACTCTGTTGGAGTCCCGTCACCAGATTCTCTGTTAGTCTCCCCGAGTGGACAACACTCAGAAACAATCACAGTCGAATGCTTCACCTAGTCACTCATGAATCCGAGTGACTCGATTAATTGCCTCACCAGAATGAACCTCACTCACAATTGCTCGAACCATCGACACAGAAGTAAAGACAAAGCACATCACAAAGAGCATAGCGAAAGAAAATTTGTATTAAGGGTAAACACGTTACAAAAATTGAGGCAAGCCTCTACAAGATATAGAAAAACAAAAACCCAACCCACATTTGAAGGGTCGGTGGACCTCCTCTGGCAGGTTCTGAGCCATGCTCGAGAGCTTGATCACAGAGACGGGCAGGTTGGCGGTGATGTGTCCACCCTGATTAAGCTGCTCGAACATGTTGAACATCTGGTGCTTCAACATGGCTCTGAGCCACTCGGGCACCTGCCGGTTAAACTCCATAGAGTTGATATATTCAACTCTACGGGCGTCCCACCGGGCCGCCTCATCCGCCTTATAAGCCCGTAGCTCCTCGAACTCTGCCTGGGTTGCCTCCCATGTCGATTGATGCACCCACAGCCGACCCAGCTCCTCCGCCTGGGCACGTAGCTCAGCCTCCTGACTGGCCATCTGGCTCGTCAGCAAATTGACCTCCAACTCCTTAGCCGCCAGTTGTGCGCGTAAGGGCTCGGCAGCCTGGGTCGCCTCAAGGAGCTCGGCCTGAGTCTTCCGCAGTTCCTCCTGCAATTGGTCCTTGATAGTCCAAGCCCGATGCTCCGTATGCTTGGCCTGGGCGACTCGGAGGTGCGCTTGAGCAACCGCTGCATCAGCCGAGATAATCTGCGCCTTAGAAGTCTCCAGCTGCTCCTCCGAGTGGGCCAGCAGGTCTTGCAGGGCAATGACCTTGGCCCTCAGGCCATTGAGGGAGGTGTCATCAGAAGTCAGACGAGTATGACGGAGTCGAATCTTCAGGTGCTCCACTCGCCGTTCCGCTCGGAACCGGGTCTTAGCGTGAGTCAGCATGGTCAGGGACATGCCATAGCTCGCCGCCCAGAGCTACAATGCATAAAAAAGGACCCGTCAATACCCCAACTGAAGAGGGCATAAGAAAGAAACAAAAGCAACCTTAGCGTACCTGGGTCGCTGTCGACATGAAGGCATCTTCCCGGATGCTCGAACCATGGAACTTGCTCTCTCGGAGGTATTGCAGGAAGTGGTCAGCCAGCAATCCGTGCAGCTGAACATCCTGCGTCTGGATAGAGGTCGTGCCACTCGGCACCTTCATGCTCATGGAGAGGTCGGAGAGTGAGGGCAGCAGGAGATGCATCAGGGACTCCGTAAGCGGATCCCCTGACCGGGGACGGGCAGGCCCCCCGAGGACGCCTGAGGCGAAGAGGACGACAGTGTGGGGGACTCCACCGAGGGTTCCTTGCCCCTCCGCCTTTTGCTTGGACGGCTCGAGGAAGCCTCCACCAGATCGGTCGGTAGGGGGCCCGGGCTCGATTCCACGTGCTCGCCCCCACCGAAGGATAAGGGGCTGGTCATCCTCTGGGTCGGACCAAGAAACTTCCACGTTGGCCGACGTAGGTACGGAAGGGGCAGAGCGCGCTGCCTCGGAGGGCAGGAGAGTCACCTCCCGCTGAGCCAGCTGCTCGGCCTCGAGAGCCTCTAACTTGGTGTCGTCCAAACCGAAACCCTCTTCCGGAGCCGCCGATTGCATCATGGTAGCTACAAAATAAGCAATGCTTAGTCAACTATAAAAAGACAGAAGGGAAAACAAGGAACTTACCAAGTGAAGCAGGCCGATGAAACGACACCGAGCTGAGCCCGAATACGTACAAAACGTCCTTGCTCAGTAGATGCACCCCATGGAAGTGCCGCCCCCTAATCTTGGAAAGGGCGGATAGGTAAAGGGGAAGAATTGGTAGTTCTTATGGAGGGGTGGGGGAAAGGAAAGTCCGCTACCCATCTGACTGGTCAGCTCGGGGCCGAGACGGGGCAAACGTAGAAGTATCGCTCCTTCCAACCCTTGTTAGAGGTCGGGAGCTTCGACAGGAAAGAAGCATGGGCACGGGCTTGGAAAAAGAAGTCGCCCGGTTCTTGTTTTTTCGGGTAAAAGAAGAAGAAAAAGATTTCGGGACATAGGGGAATTCGGTACAGAGAAAAGATGATGACCAACCCGCAGAGGAGTCGGATGGCATTCGGAGCCAGCTGAGATAAAGAAATACGAAAAAAGCAACAGACCGAGGCGATGAAAGGGTGAATTGGAAAACGCAACCCAGCCTGCAGATGATCCCAGGAGATGGTAATGTAATTATAGGGAGCGGTCGCAGGTCGGTCGGAGGAAGTTGGCAAGCGAAAAAGATGATCGAGAGGAACATGGTAATCCACCTGGATCTCCTCGAGAACATGGTGGTCAAGCTCGGACACTGTGGTGGAGTACTAAGGGTCCGAGGGAAGGAAGGAAGAGGTCATAAGGAGCAAGCAAGGGGAGGACGACTAACCCAGGGAGAGTTCGCCGGAGAAGATGACCGGAGTCGCACACCTCGCTGGAACCCTAGCAGAACACGCAACAACGGTTCGGTGTCAGGGAGTAAAAAGCGATGGTAGAAACCGAAGGGTAAACGCCTATTTATAGGACCCAAGGAGCGACGTTGACCGTCTGATGATGGGCCAGGGACAGAGCGGAAAAGGACGCGAGCCATCTGATCAAGCCCAGAAGAGTCCCTGAGGTGGCTTAACGCACGTGTGTGCCAATCATTCGTCCAAACAGGCGACGGACCCCTCGTTGCTCGGGTGAACAATGAGCAAAGTACACGTGGCTTGGCGGTTAAATGCAACAATTAATGCAAGTGATACGAATTGCCCCGGACCTAATGGGAAGGAAAAGAAAAGAGAGAGTGTGTGACCGGTTCGGCTGATCGGGCGGCACACACTCTAGCAACCACTAGGGTCGGCAGGAAAGAGTCAGGTCACTCAGGTGCGCCAGGCTCGCTCTAAGATGTAGCAGTCCAGTCAGTCGGACTCAACGCCTCCTTCGACTAGACTCGAGGGGGATGCTTATGATCCTGACCCAGCTTACGAGTAGCTCGGCTAGCCAGCTTGGCGCCACGAAGGCCTAGTAGAAGGGCCCACGAAGACCTCATTAGGGGAATTCCCGAGCCAGGGGCCCTCCCTAACTACCGACCGACCGTCCCTGGTCGAGATCGGGCAGGTCGATCTCGGGCACCTCTTGACTCGACCACCGAATCCAGTTTCCCGACCCAGGGCTAGGTCGGGAAACTCAGCCTTCAACACCCCATAGATCGGACAACCAGTAGACCCAAAAGAAGGTAAAGCAGATATAGCTCGGCAAACCCCTGACTCATGGCATACCCTGTGTCATTCGGCTATACTACACTCGACCCGGGTCGTACCACTCGGGCCCGCCGGTCATCCATCGGTCTCCAGGCCAGTCCTTCCATACGTCGCCACCCATCAGGACACCTTATGTACGATCATGACACGGGGGGCGATGCGCGCCTTACCCATTCATGACACACGTCACGGACATCCCGCTGACTCGGTACTGTTGTACTGTCCGAGCACCCCGCGCCACGCGCCGCGGCACCTATACGTGCTCTCCCATGGGCTGACAAGCGTCATATCCGTGTCTCATTGACACAGACAGGGATTGTCAGCTCCCCGGCTATATAAGTCCCTCCCTTCCTCATTCCGCAAGTATGTGCAATCATACTCTCCTCTACTGCATTTCCTTCAGCTTCCTTATATTCCTGCGAATACTGACTTGACCATCGGAGGACCTGACCGAGGGAATTTCTCGACGGATTTGTTAACGGTCATTTTCTCGTAGACCGGAGCTAGGTCGCCGTCAGGTCAGCAACATGTGACACGTAAGAAACCATCTGACCTTTGAAACTTCCATCTCGCTTCGCGACAAGATCAGATATTAACTCGTCATTTGAAAACATTAGATTTCTTTTCATATACTTGTTCGATACCACAATTTCCTTCTAGAATTCATATAAGACACGTCGATATCCTAAGGGCACGGAACCAAATAGGTCAAGATCCATACACATGGACGCAAGAGGATCCAACAGTACTAAAACTATGACGTTTATGACCATTAGAACCATGACCACAATTTTCCATTATATTATATCCTATTAAATAGTTTTTAAGAATTAATAATTATTTAATAACAAAAAATTAATTGTTTAATAAAAAATGCATTAATAAAAATTTAAAATTAAAGCTTACCTCAGAATTGCATTGTCAGAGTGGCAACATGCTTACAATGTTGTCAGCTTCAAGATTAAGGAGAGAGATTATTATAAAATAGATAATAAAATAATAAAGTTATAGAGATTAGTGAGAAAATTAGAGTTAACATGAGTTTAGCAAATGAAAGATAAGAGAGTGAGTTGAGAGTATGAGAATAAGAGAATGAGTTGAGAGTGAGGATCAGAGTTGTTTGTATAAAGGTTTAAGGGTGGGATTGAGAATATTTATAGGAAAATTTATGACTTTTTCAAAGTTAATTTGATAATTTTAGGTAAAAGTTAACCCAAACCAAAATTCTAGCCATTTAATTTGCCCTCGGAACTAACTTGAGTCAACCCAACAGATAGGTTGTGCCTTGCCTACAGGTTAAGCGGCCCCGCCCGCCCCAACCCGTATTTAGGTTGGGCTCATTCTGATCCAATTTCCACTTTTACACGGCTGAGCAACTCAATTCATGCTATGGTTACTGTTTATCATTTTCTTATATGAACATGTTATGTTTATTCCTATTGTTTGAGATGGCATGTATAAATGCTACTTTCTGCATTTTATTTAGTATAAAAATGATGAATCAGGCAGCAGACAAATTAAACTTGGGGTGACTGGTCCGGCCTCACGGAAATTTCTCACCGGTCACCAGGTAAATCGGGAAGCGCTCGCGATGGGCAGTCTAGAAGCCCAGCGTCCCAGGGTTCGCGCCCCATTTGGAAGAAAAATTTCTGCAAAATGCACCGTAGCTGGGGATGGAACCGTGGATGCCTGGGTTATCTACTAATACCCTTACCGCTGCACCATAGCCCCGGGGGTATATTTTATTTAGTATAGAACTTTACTTCTGTGCATATTAACTATGATTAGATGGAGACAATAAACACAATGTCCAGCCACAACGAAACAATCATCAACAAATCAGAAAGTGGGATTTTGGGTTTAGGGTTTAAACTATACAATCTAAACTAACAGATATATGTGCTTTTGTAATAAGACCAAAACATATATCATTGACCCTACTCGAGCCAACCAAAGGGTAGCCCGGTGCTTTTGTAATAAGACCAAAACATATATCATTGATCCTACTTGAGCCAACCAAAGGGTAGCCCGGTGTATGAAACTCCCACCAATGCGGAGTCATGGAGAAGGGTCTATTGTACGCAGTCTTATCCTGTTTTGCAAAAGATTGTTTCCGAGACTCGAATTTGAGAGATCTAGGTCACACAAATTTACCATTGCGCCAAGAGTCCCCTTCTATCCTACTTGATCTAACTAAGCTTAAAAATTTAGATATGACACTGATATTGGATTCAGATTTTTATAGTTTCACTCATGAAACTCATGTCTAGTTGAATTTCTCATAAAGCTGGATGGAATCATAACAATTACACTTGCACCCCTATTATCCAGCTTAGAGTGGCTTATGAAATTTCCCGGGAGAACCTCATTGTCTTTATGATGGACTTCTACAAATAACACTCAGATAAGAGAAAAATTAGTTGACTACCAGAGCTTGATGACCCATTTTGCGCAGGGTCTCCATAGGTAGAATGTTGAGGTTGATCCTTTCTAGTCGACCTCTTCTTTCCTGAGAAACCACACAAGCTTTAAATGTAAACACAGAAGATTACATTAAAAAGATACTGCAAACAACGTGATGGGATAATGTTGTGATGGAGACTAGAATTTAAATAAAATAACATGGAACGGAAAATGATGAGTCATGACAAGTTAATGTGTTCTGAGTTTTTAATTACGATAATTATGAATTTGAAAATTTGCTACTAATAGTATAGATGAATTCCTCCAGAATCACAAATGCAAATATTGAAAATTTTAAAACAAATCATTGGAAACATAGTTTGCAAAATCGCGATCCTGGATCGTAGGATCGTACGATCCTACGATCCTACGCCACAAATCGATCCAGAATCACGCAGAATCGTTTTTCGTAGCAGGATCGGTAGGATCGGGCAGAATCGTATAGGATCGGACAGAATCGTATAGGATCGGACAGAATCGGAGCAGGATCGGTGAAAGCTTCAAGAGGTCATAATTTTTGACTCGGATTGAACCACGTGACCTATAATATATCAAATTGAAACTCGTTCAAAGATCTACAGGTTAGTTTTAAGATTGAATCCCAAAAAATATTATTTAAAGTCTTTTCAGAAGCTCAGAAGATTATTAGTCTTTTTTATTATTATTTTTTTATCTTTTACAGAGTTAGTGTTAGGGTTTTAAGATTATTTAAACATCTATTTAATTATTTTTAGTTAGTTTTTGATTAATAATATTATGTTATATCTTTTTCCTAAGGGTTTTAAGATTATTTAAACATCTATTTAATTATTTTTAGTTAGTTTTTGATTAATAATATTATGTTATATCTTTTTCCTAAAATGATACGTTTTTAGATATCTATTATCTAATAGGTTGACAATTAAATTGGATCATCTTGTAATCAATAGAATATTCTTGAAGTTGAACGTGATTATTATCATTATAGTGTTAATAAAAATTGTATATTATCATTATAGTGTTAATAAAAATTGTATATTCTTTCATTTTAAGGGTTTTTGTTAGGATCGTACGATTTTACGATCCGATCCTGACCGATCCGATCCTGACCCCAAATCGATCCTGTATAGGATCGCGATTCTACGAACATTGATTGGAACTCGAGCATGCACTAGGAATATTGAGATTAGAAGAAAACAAGAAGAAAGGCAAAAAAAAAAAAACACACACACACACACACAAACACACACATTGTTTTTATCCTTATCTAAAGATAAATAAGAAAAATTTAGGAATGATTCCAAATGAACATGTTGCATCTGTCATAAAGAACTTATGCAATGAGGTAAAGAAAGAGATATCAATACGTTAGTTGCCGACATTTGGACCCTTTAGACCATCTCCAACAATTAACACCAAATTTGGTATCATTTTCACACCAAAATGGTACAATTTCAATACCAAATACTATTTCAACTCCAACCCATTCACATTATAAATCACACCAAAAGGAATATTCCATAGAATATTCTATTTTTTCTTATTCATTTATTCATAATTTAATTATCGACCTAAATTTTAATTTAGTAATCATTTTGAATATAATTATTATATTTAAAATTAATATTTCATTTATATTTAATATTTTTAAAAAAAATTACATCGAATTAATATATAAAAAATTATGATTTTTATTTTTAATATTTATTACATAATTATTCGGACATAAATATATTTTAAAAGATATTATAAAATCATATACAATTAAGATAAAATATATTACTAATATAACACAGACAATGACAGTGAATTGAAATTACAATATTATGGGAATTTAATATTCAGAATTACTATATTGTTCCCATATATGATCAATTAACGCATTTCGAAGGGCAATATGAGCTTCTTTGTCTTTGATTCGTCTGTATCGAGCTAAAAAATCTTCAAACCGAGTACGATCATCTACTGCTGGCTCAACATCTGGAGTTGGCACCTCGAAGTGTTCCACGATTGGTACATTTCAATCACGTTCATCTTCAATTATCATATTATGCATAATAATACATGATGTCATTATATCATGTAAAATATTTTTCTGCCAAAAACGTGAAGGTCCTGCAATAATTGCAAAGCGTGATTGGAGCACGCCAAATGCTCGCTCAACATCCTTTCTACATGCTTCTTGCTTCATTGCAAATAATTTATTCTTTCTACCTCGTGGATCATGAATCATTTGAACCAGTGTTGACCATTTTGGATATATACCATCAGCTAAATAGTAACCCATATTATACTCTTTTCCTTGAATGACATAACGAGCAGGAATAGTAATACCTTCAGCGAGATTAGCAAAAAGATGAGAAGACTCAAGTACACAATTGAACACACAATTTTTTGTGTGCAGATGACATGACACAACAATGAAGACATTTGGACAAAATTGCACAGATGACATGACACAACAATGACAATATCGAGACAAGTTGAGCAGGTGACGTGACCTGACATTGAACACACATATTTTTATATACATATGACATGACCTAACAATTTTATATTCATATTTTCCCCTATATAATGATTTATCAGATGTTGGTATAACATAATAGATGATGTATTAACAATTTTATGTGTCAAATGTCATTTTTATTTTGTATGTCAACATAATAGATGATGTATTTATATTTATGCATATCAAATTTGTAATTATTTTATTATATTTTTTTTAAATTAGTGATATAATTTATAAATTTAATTGTAATTAAAATATGCTTATAAATAAACTATGTTTAATAAAATTAAAATATGTTATTATATTTTTTTAATTTATATTTATAATAAATAATTAATATTATTAAATAGTTATGGAAAAAATATTTATTATAAATTAATTTTTATTAATGATATTTATTAGTAATATAATATGTGTTATTACATATTCTATTTATTATTATATAGTATGATATTTATTATATTTATTCATTATGTTAATAAAATATTAATATCACCAAATTTGGTGTTGCTACAGTGCAACACCAAATTTGGTGATGTACTGTAGCAACACCAAATTTGATGTGGAGTTTTGGTGACCGGTTGGAGATAAATAGTGTCAAAATGACACCATTTTTGATGGGATGGTGCTCGGTTGGAGTTGCCCTAATAGTCTTAGTGGAGACCCAAGATTTCTATTGATCACTGTAGAATCTGACATGGCAGTTGAAAGAATCAGTCCCAAGAATTCTGGGAAGTCCAACATGAAAGTTAAATTTGTGCAGAATAGAAGAAGCGGAGGCAAAACTAGTGGTGATAATGAAGAAGATGAAACCGAAGCAATCTGCCATGGAGAAGAAACTCGCCTCAAGAACAAACCTGGAACTAATCTGCCGAACATGAACGAAGAATCGATTGCAATACTGCAGAACAAGAATAACGGTGAGGCAAAGGCAGATGTCTAACAAAGAATCACGATGAGAAGACCCAAGAAACTGCATAATAGTGAGTAGAATCTAAAAGGACCCCTTGTTGGAAAATCGGGATGAAGTTGGCTGATGCCCTCCACGAAGGCTTGACCAGGGGAATCTAAACGTGTCGCCTGAGAAACCCGAACTGGTTAACAATGCGTAATTCGGTTACCGGGATCAATTATTAGGGTTAGTTTTGTAGGCGTCGTTCATCAAGCAATTGATTGATTGGACATTCGGCTGACTGATGATAAATTATAAATAACTGTTGGAGATAGTGTTTGATATTAAAAGAGAATAAATATAATATTTGATCACGTCAAATATTATTAGATATTTTTTTATTAATATATTAATTGACAGTTTCTTTATGAATTTGTTAATTAACAGATTCATTATTAATTTTTCATTTGACTAAGCATCCTAAGACATCTAGAAATTGTATATCTCATGGACAAGTTTTTTTCAATTAATCAAGAAAGTTATTTTGTTACCTCTTCTCTTTCTACCTCTTTTCTCTCTTTACTTCTCTTACTCTAATATGATATCAGAGTGATAGCTCTTCTAACCTTATGCGTCGCTTCTTTTTATACGACGTCTTTCTTCTTCTTCATGTGACACTTGATGTCACCGTTTTTTTTTTTGAAAAAAAAGGCCTAGCAACTTCTAAAGTGCTTTGTCTCTTCCTTATCTATTTTTGCTCGTCATCCTCGTTCCTCGTTGCTATCACCCGCCCACTCATGACGGGATAATAGGGGAGAAGAGGAATAACCTTTGTGTTTTTTGCCCAAGCTACAATAACTTTTGGTTCTTTGTTATTTTTTTTTATATTGAATATTCAGATATGCTAAATTTGTCTCCAAATCGAACATACTGGTGTTCAATGTCCTAAAAGACTCGACAGAACCTTCATCAGTGGTCCTTCAGCCTTAAGAAAATGTCAAATTTGTCTCCAAATTGGACATACTGATATTCAATATCCTAAAAGACTCGACAGAACATTCATCGGTGGTCCTTCAGCTTTAAGAAGAACTTTAAGACACGCAACGATTTCACAAGTCCATCTTAAAGTTCTCTCATCTGTGCCTACTAATGACAAACCTTCAAAATTTTTATCTATTGAATGGTATATTGACACTGGAGTAACTTATCATGTCACATCAGACTACAATATTTTTACAGAAATACTACCAACATTAGTTCAGACACGGTACAAGTAGGTGATGACTTAAGTTTGCATATTACTAATCTTGGAAATACATACATTCATTTGTCCAATCGTACTTTTCACATGCACAACATCTTTCATGTTCCATCCATTATTAAAAATTTACTCTCCGTACGTCAGTTTTGCCTTGATAACAATGTTTTTTTTGAATTTCATCATAATAAATATCTTATAAAAGATAGAAGAACAAATACTACTGTGTTTCTTGGAAAAATAAAAAATGACCTCTACTATCTTGAAAATTTTTCAATTAAAGCTTTTATTGGTGAACGCAAATAAACCAGCCTGGCATGCTCGACTTGGTCATCCTTCCCTTCGTATTATTCAGTCGATCATAAATAGGTATGATTTACCTACTTCCTTCATCTCCATCTCATTAATGTCAAGCATGCATGGAATCTAAAAGTCATAAGTTACATTTTTCTTCGTCTGAACGTGTTTCCGATTTTCCACTTGAAATTCATTCGGATATTTGGGGTCTTGCACCTATCTTCTCTAACCAAGGTTTCTTATATTATGTTACTTTTATTGATCATTTTAGTAAATACACTTGGCTTTATCATATGAGAAGAAAATCTGATTTATTTAATATATTCTATAATTTTCAAAAATAAGTTGAACGATATTTTAATCGCAAAATACTCTCTCTTCATTCTGATTGGGGAGGAGAATATCAGGCTCTTCATCGTTATCTTGTCTCTTGTGGGATTGTTCATCGAGTCTCTTGTCCTCACACTCCATAACAGAATGGCTCTGCTGAGAGAAAACATAGGCATATAGTTGAAACTGCCTTAGCTCTTCTTCATCATGCATCGGTTCCGCGTAAATTTTGGTATGAAGTTGTTTGTACTGCAGTATATCTCATAAATCGACTTCCTACCCCATTGCTCAATCATAAGTGTCATTTGGAAAAACTTAAACTCCTGAATACACCTTTCTTCGGATCTTTGGTTATGCATGTTATCCTTGGTTACGCCCCTACTATAAGCACAAACTTGACTCTCATTCATTATTATTTATTTTCCTTGATTATAATAATATGCATCATGGGTATCGTTGCTTACATATACCAACTGGACGGATATATACATCACGACATGTTACTTTTGATGAATCTCTATTCCCTTTTTCGGCAGCCTCTTCAATCTCTCCTCC
This sequence comes from Boesenbergia rotunda, assembly GCA_024364735.1. Taxonomy (NCBI): domain Eukaryota; kingdom Viridiplantae; phylum Streptophyta; class Magnoliopsida; order Zingiberales; family Zingiberaceae; genus Boesenbergia; species Boesenbergia rotunda. Next base: position 72,470 of record JAGFNQ010007166.1, on the reverse strand, counting down.
AGATACAGGTGGTACTTTCTTGATGTCACCCAACATTATCAGAAGAGATGACATCCTAGGTCCTACTCCAGAGCTCCCTAATAACTCTCCTATATCATCAGAATCACCTCAAGTTACTGCTCCAATCTTAATTAGAAGTCTCACCAGCCAACGATAATATGATCTCTAGCCCTGGATCCTAGGATAATACAAGTCCGGCAACAAACTCACCATGCCAACCCACTTCCTCATCACCATCAACAAGTGATTCAGATGATAATGCTCCTCGTCGCATGCTTCCCTTAAGTGACATATATGCACGATGTCCACCTATGGCTACTCGATATCCTCTTCCTCGAGCTCTAGTGGTTTCCTCACAAACTATTGAACCAACTTGCTTTACACAGGCAAACAAGGATCCAAATTGGCGTAATGCAATGGCTACAGAATTTGATGCACTTCTTTGCAATGGAACATGGAGCCTAGTTCTGCGCACTCCATCCATGAATGTTGTGGGCTCGAAATGGATATTCCGTCTTTAGCATCGAGCTGATGGTTCTCTTGAACGGTACAAAGCTCGACTTGTAGCCAAAGGATTTAGTCAACAGCCAGGTATTGACTTCAATAATACCTTTTAGCCCAGTCATCAAAATTACTTCTATCATATTATTGTTATCAATAGCTATTAGTTCTAATTGGACTATCCGACAATTAGACGTTTCTAATGCATTTCTTTATGATATTCTTGAGGAAACAGTATTTATGGAGTAACCACCTGGGTTTGTTCATCCACAATTTCCATCTCATGTTTGTCATCTCAAGAAATCTTTATATGGTCTTCGGCAAGCTCCTCGTGCATGGTTTCATCGATTATCTAAATAGTTACAGACTCAAGGATTTTCTGGATCAAAAACTGACTCCTCTCTATTCTATAGACATAATGATGGATCTATGATATTTTTTCTTATTTATGTTGATGATATTCTATTAACTGGCAATGATTAAAAGGGCATCACAAATTTATTAAACCTTCTCAATAAAGAATTTCCTATTCGAGATTTAGGAAATGCTCGTTTTTTTCTTGGTATTGAACTCATTCCACATGATGAAGGTTATATTCTCTCTCAGAGCAAATATATTATTGGGCTTCATCAAAGAGCTAAAATGGATGGAACACGTCCGGTTTCTACACCAATTGCTCCAAATATTATCTCTACACCTTCTTCCTCTTCAGTGATGGATGATCCCCAGGTTTATCGAAGTATTGTTGGAGCTTTACAGTATGTTACTATCACCTGCCCTGATATTATATATGTAGTAAATCGTGTTTGTCAGTTCATGCATACACCCACTGAACAAAATTGGAAAGGTGTGAAAAGAATACTTCGTTATCTCAAAGGCACTATTTTACATGGTCTTCTTTTATATCGACAATCATCTTGAGATTTATATGCCTATAGCGATGTGGATTGGGCGAGTTCTCCTAAAGATAGACGCTCTACTAGTGGATATGCAGTATTTCTTGGACGAAATCTTATCTCTTGAAATTCGAAAAAGCAACCTACGATATCTCGTTCAAGCACTGAAGCTGAATATAAAGCTATAGCCAATGCAACGTCAGAAATTATTTGGCTTCAATCCCATCTTTCGGAACTTCATCTTGCATCGCATATTGCACAAAAAATTTGGTGAGATAATATTTGAGCAACATATCTTACATCAAATCCAATATTTCATGCTCGTACAAAACATGTTGAAATTGATTTTCATTTTGTTTGAGAGCGGGTGGCAAGCAAACAATTATTTGTTTCTTATATCTCTGCAAAAGATTAAATTGCTGATATATTTACCAAGCCATTATCCAGACAACGTTTTAGCAGATTATCATGCAAACTCAACGTCAGAGATCTCCTGTTAAATTTGTCGTCGGGGGGGGGGGGGGGTGGGGTAAAAGAAAATAAATATAATATTTGACCACGTCAAATATTATTAGATATTTTCCTTATTAATCTGTTAATTGACAGTTTCTTTATGAATCTGTTAATTAACAGATTCCTTATTAATTTTCATTTGACTAAGCATCCTAAAACATCTATAAATTGTATATCTCATGGACAAATTTTTTCAATTAATCAAGAAAGTTATTTTGTTACCTCTTCTCTCTCTCTACTTCTCTTACTCTAATGGATCTTGGTCCTACCCGGGCCTCACAGGACGGTCTCCATGCGTTGGGAACATAGGATTTTATAGGGCTATCATCGGATTTTATCTAACATAGTGATAGATCAGTTCACCTTCGAGGTGTGATACAACGGTAAAGTTTTTAATTATCAGATTTGATCTCAACTATGATGTATTTTATAAAAAAATTTCTTCCAAATGAGACACGAATTTTGAGACGTTCGACTTCTGGACTATTCGTTACGAGCAATTTCCGATTTATCCTAACGGCGATGAGAAACTTCCATTAGATCGATCGATTGCCCGAAGTTTTATGTCACCAAACCTCATTAATCTTTTTTTTTATATATATATTTTATGAGATCATATCTAATTATGGAGGTGACAGTAGCTTTTTTTTCCACGCATAAGATAAGATGATCCACAATGTATTTTGTACATGTTGAGAAGCGATGGCAAAACAGGTAAGTATCTGTGTCAACTCGGGTAATAATCCAAGTATCCCCATATGATATAGACGTTGCAAATAAAATTATGAAATAAATTTATAATTCGTGATAATTATTTCTTAAAAATAAAATAAAAAGGACGTAAAATGTTAGATATAATTAACGCAACTGTGGAATTATATATATAATTTAATTAAAATCTGAATTTTTATTAATGAATTCTTAATAAATTTTTCAAATCTAAAATTAAATTATATTAATATTCTTATTTTTTACCTCGAAAATAATTTTAAAACTTATTAATAATTTCAACTTTTTATCCTTTAAATTTTAAATATTTTAAAAATAAAATCATAAATCTTAAAAATACAAACTCAAAAGATAAATTTATAATCACAAATTTTTAAAAGAAAATTTTAAATCTTAATTCAAAATTAAAATTTTAAAAAATAATTTATCAAATTTTAAAAAAATAATTTAAAATTATAGTTTAAAATTTTCAAAAAATAAATTTCAAATTTTAACTAAATAAATTTTCATCTTAGAGTGAGATAAAATTTAATTTTAGAAAATAATTTATCAAATTCATAAAAGATCATTCTAAATTTTAATTAAAAATTATATTTTAAAAATCTCAAAATTAAATTTTCAAATTTTAACTAAATAATTCTCATCTCATGGTGAGATAAAATTTACGCGTATTCATGTATTATATTATACACACAATGTGAATACTCGATCGAAAGTAGAGCCGCCAATTTGGATTGGGTCCGTCGAGTTGGTCCGCCCAGCCAAACAATTTAAGCGGATTGAGTTGAAATTTTATCAACCCAAGTCCGCAGCAGGTCGACCCGCCTATGCTTGTGACCCGCACGGGTCACCCACGACGAGCTTGGGTTAGCCCGTAGGTTGGGAAACATATGTAAGCCAATTTTATTTTTTGTTAAATTATTATCTTTCTTTATTATAAATTTGAAATAAAAAGAGTATTTTTCACAAATATGGATACTCGTTTGTGCTCATTTACATTTAAAATATATGTTTCTAGATACATTTTATTGGTGCAAAAAATATCAGACAAGAACAGACAACCTTTAGGGTTTCGATGTTTGACAATATACCAAGGTCTGATCAGTCTTACCAAGGGTTAAGCCAAACATGACTTGATATTTGACAGAGTAAACCCAAATCTGATTAGTGTAACCAAAGGGTAAATCAAACAGGACTTGATATTTGACAAAGTGATCAACAAAGAACCTAGAGTTGGTCAGTTTGACCAAGGGTTAAGTCAAACATGACTTGATGTTTAGCAAAGTGATTAGCAAAAAACTCAAGGCTGATCAGTTTGACCAATGGTTAAGCTAAACAAGACTTGATGTTTGGCAGAGTAACTAAACCCAGATCTAGTCAGTTAGACTAAGGACTAAGCCAAATAGGATTTGATTTTTAGCAGAGAGAAATCTAGTCAGAATCAGATGACTAGCAAAAAAAGTTCTTATCAAGGCACCGAAGTCCTGGTACGCGAAGCTGGGCACAAAATCCTAGTTCGGGGAATAAGGCATGACCGATGGTTGGGCACCGAAGTCCTAGTTCGGGGAATTAGGCACGAAGACCTGGCCAAGGGTTAGGCACCGAAGTCATGGTCGAGAATCGGACACAAAATCCTTGTGAGTAAAGCTGGGTCATAGTGAGTGAAGCTAGGTAGACAAAGTCCTGGTTAGTAAAGCTTGGCACGAAGACCTGACTGCGGGTCAGGTACGAAATCTTAGTGAGTGAAGCTGGGTAAAAGTCTTAGTGAGTATAGACAGGCAAGGTAAAGCCCTAGTGAATGAAGTTGGGCAATGAAAAACCGTAAGAAGTTGTACTTAGGTAGTAAATGTTGGGGATCTTGGACCTGGTTAGAGGAGGTGAATAGCTCATCACCCTCAATTCCTTAAGTTCTCTCCTACACTTATTAGTTTGTACAATGGAAATATAATTAAACTAAACTAAATAAGAAGAAGACAACCCAATTTATGTGGTTCGGAGATGACGTTCCTACACCACGTCTGTCCATAAGGTGGACGATCCTGATCCGTCGGTGGATAACTTTCCGGATAACCTCTGGCTATGGCCGTGTAGCTCCTTGTGGATGGAGAAACCTCGTCACAATCTCACAAAGAACACTTGAGCACTTAGACTACTAATTGGTCTTTAACCAAGACCAATTTCGTCAACCTTGCTCAAGCAAACTGAGCTCTCTTAAATAGAGCTCATTTGCTGATCCAATCGTTACCAATCAACTGGTGCCAACACCAGTCAACTGCCAACCATTGAATTTGAACGTTATAGTCCAACGTTTGAATCCAACCGACACTGGTCAACTGCACAGAAGATCAGTCGACTGATCTTTCTGTGACCTCAACCAGTCGACTTATCCCATATCAGTCGACTGTTAAAACCCTAAACCTAGAGTTTTTCTTTTCGAGTACAATTCACTCCCACTCGGACCCTCACGACTCACTTGACTCTTCTTTACATCCTTGACCTGTTGCCTTCAAGCCTTCATTGCTTTGGATCTCGTCTCTCGGATGCATACAAGCCGGTGGCTCATCTCCACATGCTATCCTTCACGTATGTCTCGAAGTGCGCTTCTTTCGACACATCGTTACTGTTAGTGATATGAGAGAAGTGTCCTAAGGCAATCGCCTTATGATTGTAAAACATTTATTTTAATAAATGATAATGCACTATTTTAATAAATGATAATTCACTATTTGATTGGGATCTTAAACTCATCTACTGAATGTCCGCAATACAACTCACAGCATAAGAGAATTTGTGATGAGATCACAACTAGTGATTATCTCTAAATGCGCAAATGTGAAGTATTGAAAATATCCCTAGTCGATGAATTGATAAATACGGACACTATCAATTCTGTTGAGACTAGCATGGGTTATTCTCTAATCAGCTGATTCTCACTGGCTGGTGACATTGGGATGTCCGGAGATAAACATGGATGCTAGTTAAGGGAACTAGTTCATTGGAGTGACTAGCTGTAAGACTTCATATGGTTATCTATATAGATATGTCAATGAAGTTCTTACTGCGACTTAAGTGAGATGTTCCTTTGACTTGCGGTGTTCAAGTCATCTTGGTCATGGAGACTTATACTTTAACATCTTAAGCAAGCATCTCCAAGGAGGTGTGGACCCAGGATGATTGGGTATAAGCCGAAGTGCCCGAAGATGTTTGAACAGCCTACAAAGGATTCACCACTCCTTGCGAGGAGATGTATACCCAGGCCTATCGTCGGATTGTTACTCAAAGCCTCTGGCCAGAGCATATCATGTTTAGAGTGCGAGTCTCTAAAATACATGAGAGTAATTAGAAATCCAAAGGACGAGAAAGACATTACTTGGGCTAGGTGTGACGTAGTCAGCCTAGTGGGGACTGACACAAATAGACCGTGTCCTGAACCAAGTGGGTATAAGACGGTGAAGGGAATGGGGCACGATTCATTAGAGCTGCTGAAGGGTTTCGGAATTCTTTCTGAGGTCAACCGTTGATCATTCGATCAATTGGGGGTCATGATGTACTACTAGGTGTCACTCATGATCGTTCTATAATTAGTTGATTATAGACGGCCAATATAAATCGAAAGCCTATATAGTCACACGCACTACGAGTAATCTGAGGGATTTAAAACGAGTTGAAAATTGGATTTTCCAATCAAGAGAAATAAGTCGAATCTGAATTAATCAGAGGCATAATGGAAGCTTAAAATGGCTAAGTCTTTTGAAGGCTTATCGGGCGAATTAAATGAGTTTAATTCGCGATCGGTTCGGCCCGGTTTGGCCGGCCAAAGAGGGTGCCAAACCCCTTTGGTTTGGCCGGCCACACTAAAGGGGATAAACCAATTTATTTGGTTTAATTAATAAAATAAATCTAGCGTGATTTGTTTTATAAAATTATGGATAAATAAATTGATATATAAAGAAATTTATATAAAGAGATTTATAAAGAAATTTGTAGAAATTTATTCTTTTTATGGAAATTAAAATGAACCATGAATTGGTTTAATTTTAATTTATAAAATCAATTATGAATTGATTTTTTCACGATAAGAAAATTTTATACAAATTTTATTCCATAATTAAAAAGAGAGAGGGATTTTTTTTATATGGATAAATAAATTTGTATAAAGAAATTTATATAAATAAATTTATAGAAATTTATTCTTTTTTTGGAAATTAAAATGATCCATGGAATGGTTTATTTTAATTTTATAAAATCAATTATGAATTGATTTTTCCATAATAAGAAAGTTTATAAATTTCTTATAAAATTTATTCCATAATAAAAGAAGAGAAAGTATTTGTTTTATTATAAAGTTAGTTATAATAAAACTTGGCTTAAACGGAATAATTAATAAGAGAATTTATAGGATAAATTTCTTATGAAAAATTTCGTTAAAGAGGAGACTTGGTAAGGGAGAAGCAACTATATAAAGGAACCAAAGGCATGCCCTTAATTCCAATCAATTAATCAAGAGATTAATTGCTCTCTCTCTCTCTCTACACGCCTCTCTCTCTCTCTAGGGCCGGCGCCTCTCTCTCTATGGTCGGCTCTTTCTCTCTCCTCCCCTAGGGCTGGCGTAACTCCCAAGGTGGGCGTGAGCTACTTCCACCAAGAAGACCCCAAAGAAGAAGAAGCGGATCGCGTCTCCTTCCTTCCCTTCCCGGAATTTGGATTCCGATTCTTGGTGGTTAGTTTCCATTCTTTTCTCTTGTTCTTCTAGTTGTGCCTTTAGAGAATCTAGTAGTTCTCGTCGGCACAAAACTCGTGACTTTGCGAAGTCATCCCGAAGAGAACTCGGCATGGACGCGAATAGAGGCGAAGCTTCCAAGGGACTTTACGGTTGGTTCTCATCCCTTACTTCGAGTTACGCGAGGTACTTGGTAAATTAGTTTACTTTTCCGCAAAGTTTTAATTTATGATCATGTCAACACACCATAAGGTTGCATGCTAGATACGTGATTAAAATAATTTAGGAAATTATTTTATGCTAATTCTTCCGCTGCACGTAAAAATTTAAAATTTTACGAACCCATATCCTTGTCGACATGCACCCGGTCCCAACAGTGGTATCAGAGCCGGTTAGTGTTCGACATAATCATATAATTATTTTGTGGAAAACTTTGTCATGATCTCAATTTCGGAAAAAATTTTCAATTATAGAAACTTTCAAATTATAATAAATTTTAGATTTAGGAATTTCAAAGTTTGGAAATCCTCATGAAATTTCACAAACGTTTGAAATTTTCTAGTTTCTGAAATTTTATAATAATTGTGAAAACTTCCCATCTTTAGAAACTTTCCAATTTTGGAAAATTTTCTATTTTAGAAATTTTCCAATCTTGGAAATATGTAAGTTTTCTTTGTACCAGAAACTTACAATTATTCTGAAAACCTATTATGAAATCTCGCAATTTTGGGCACTTTCTTTCAAGAAAGTCTAGACAAATTCATGGACAGTTAATTGACAATTAAATTTGATTTAGTTTTTAAATTGACAACAAAATTCTTTATTTTGGATTGAGCCTCGAGGAGCCGTCCAATTTAAAGTTAGTTGTTGTAATTTAATTTCCCAATTTTAATTGAAATTGTCATGTTTGATTTGGATTGAGCCTCGGGGAGCCGTCCAATTGGATTTACAATAAATTACTTTTCTTTGGGTATCTGAGCCTCGGGGAGCCACCCTTAGAAAATAATTTGTTGTAATTAATTAAATCCATGAATAAAATATGTTTGAAGAGGTGATGCTCTTACATATTGTTGTCTCCAAAATTAATTAGGAAAATGGTTTCCTATAGAATTTTCTTTAATGAGATTTTCATGAAAATAATATGTAGTTGAATTAAGGGATTTGTCTCTTAATTTAATAAGATTTGATTTAGAGAAATCAAAGTCTTGAACATATTATTTCCGAAATTAATTATGACAATTTAGGAAATTATTTCCCAAAACAATTCCTTTAATTAAGTATGAAATTGGAATTAGGAAATCCGGTTCCTAATTCAATTAATGAGACTTGATAACTTAAGTCACATACATACTTTATTAAGGAAATCGTTAGTCATGACATAATTCTATGTCATGAATGCGCTTAGAAAAGAAAGGATGAGACCCAAAACCCCTTACAAAATATTAAAGCCAACACCTTCCATTAATATGGTTAGAATCGGAGTTTTGTTTCTCGTTTGGGTTGATGGACACATCCATGCCCGACTTGAACCTCAACATGCTCAAACCATGGAATTAGTTTATGAATAATATAGTTGGAGTCAGAGATCAATCATTAGTTTTGGTTGTTGGACACATCCAAGCCTGACTAAGCGGTTGAATGAGCTCCAACCATATTAAAACTATTTCTTAATTAATGGGTCAGCCTTAAGCTTGGAGCATCGATTTGTTGTGCCACAGCCAAGGTCGATGTAAAGAGAGGTGCAGTTGGGTGCTATGTATATTGTTGCATACTTGTTAATGAGTTAACAACCCAATGCTTTATGCAAACATTCAATTAGTTGATAGCATAATGTGATAGTTACATATATGTGATATGTAATCGGTATACTTACCTACCTTCATAGCTAAGAAAAACTTGATGGCCACAGCCATGGTTGTTCTTATCTATGGTTGGATATCAACCTATTTAGAGATGCTCCTACAATCTCCCGAATTGATAAAAAGGGTTATTCAATTTGATAAATAAATAGGATTTTTTAATTAATGTATATTGATACATTCTTAATCATTCTTCTCACATAAGCTCAATTTGTATTTCTAGGATAATCACTCGATCATGTCTTCTCTGAATTTGCATTCCATTTTGGACACCAATAAACTAAATGGGCCAAACTTCATGGACTGGCTTTGAAACCTGAGGATAGTCCTCGAGGGAGAGAAGCTTGCTTATGTCCTTGAAGAACAACTTCCCAACCGTCCTCCTGAAAATGCAACTCCAGACCAGTTTCCTGAGTTGCTTAACCTGCTGAAGACTGTAGAGCCTTCTGTGAAGCAGGATCAAAAGACGGTACTATTAGTTGGTTCCTCGAAGAAAGGTTCTAAGAGGAAGGCCAAAGAACAGAATAAAGGAAAGAAGAAAAAGGCCAAAAAAACTGAAAAGAAACCGAAAGGAACTTGCCATCATTGTGGCAAGGAGGGTCACTGGCGAAGAAACTGCAAGATTTATCTTGAGTCCATGAAGAATAAGGCATCCGATGCCCCATCCTCTTCAGGTATCTTCGTTATTGAATGTCACTCTATTTCCTCAAATACCTGGGTACTTGATACTGGGTGTAGCTCACATATATGTAATGACATACAGGGGCTAAGGAATAAAAGAAGACTCGTCAGGGGAGAAGCGGATTTGCGAGTTGGAAATGGAGCAAAGATTGCTGCTGTTGCTATCGGAACATATTTGCTAAAGCTCCCGACTGGACGTGTCTTAGAATTGGATAATTGTTATTTTGTTCCTTCGTTAATAAAGAACATTGTATCTATTTCATGTTTGAATGAAAAGGGTTATCATTTAACTTTTAGTAACAATTGCTGTTACATAACTTTAAATGACGTTCTTTATGGGAATGGAACTTTGTGCAATGGCATCTACACGTTAGATTTATCCAGTGACGTTTTCAATATCGATGCTAGCAACAAACGTGCTCGAATAGATAATCGAATAGACTCCTACACTTGGCATTGTCGTCTTGGCCATGTAAGTAAGAAACGCATGACCGAATTACACCAATGTGGAATTTTGGAATCCTTTTGGGGCTATGCACTTAAGACAGCTGTTTACTTGCTAAACAGAGTCCCGACCAAGGTAGTCTCTACTACTCCATATGAGACATGGAATAGTAAGAAACCCCACTTAACTCACCTTAAGATATGGGGTTGTCCTGCTTATGTGAAGCGGATTGTATCAGACAAATTGGATGCTAAGTCTGATAAATGTCTATTTATTGGATACCCTAAGGAAACGAAGGGTTACCAATTCTATCATCCCTTGGAACAAAAGGTGTTTGTTTCAAGGCATGCTGTATTTCTGGAAAAAGAATTTCTTTTACAAGAAAACAGTGGGAGTGGCATTGAACTTGATGAAGTTCAAGAAACTCCAATAGACATTACAGAGACACCTAGTCTAGACCCACAACCAATAACTCATAATGATGAGCTATCAGTTGAACCTAAAACTACACCACCTCTTCGTAGATCTGATAGGACACGTAATATTCCAGAGAGATACGGATTTCTCATAAGTAAATCGAACGACGTGTTACTCATAAGCGATGACGAACCTATCAGTTATGAAGATGTTCTGAAAAGTTCAGAAAGGGACAAATGGCTTGAGGCCATGAAGTCGGAAATGGATTCCATGTACGAAAACCAAGTATGGGACTTGGTTAACCCACCTGAAGGGATTAAGCCCATAGGGTGCAAGTGGGTTTTCAAGAAGAAAACTAACATGGAAGGTAATGTTGTTACATTTAAGGCTAGATTAGTGGCAAAAGGATATCGTCAGAAGCAAGGAATTGATTATGACGATACCTATTCGCCAGTAGCTATGCTTAAATCCATTCGGATGCTCCTAGCCATAGCAGCTCATTATGATTATGAGATATGGCAAATGGATATGAAAACAGCTTTCCTTAACGGAAACCTGCTTGAGGATGTATACATGATACAACCTGAAGGTTTCACATCGGTTGATAAAACCAAAGTATGCAAGCTTCGACGATCCATATATGGACTGAAGCAAGCATCTAGGAGCTGGAATATCCGTTTTGATGAGACAATCAAAAAGTTTGATTTCTCACAAAATCCTGACGAACCTTGTGTGTACAAGAAGGTTAGTGGTAGTGCAGTCGTATTCCTAGTATTATATGTCGATGACATATTACTTATAGGAAACGATATATCAGTCTTACAGACAGTTAAAATTTGGTTGTCCAAAACTTTCTCCATGAAAGACCTGGGAGAAGCAACCTATATCCTTGGGATTAGAATCTATAGAGATAGATCAAAACGGTTGCTTGGTCTTTCGCAGTCTACATATATAGACCGAGTGCTAAAAAGGTTTAGCATGTCGGAATCCAAGAAAGGTTACCTTCCCATCAGGCATGGGATCAACCTTTCAAAGTCTATGTGTCCGCGCACAGAAGACGAGAGGATTTGCATGAACAAGATTCCCTATGCATCCGCGATAGGATCTATCATGTATGCTATGTTGTGTACTAGGCCCGATGTATCGTATGCTTTGAGCGTCACAAGCAGATACCAGTCGGATCCAGAAATAGATCATTGGGTGGCTGTTAAGACAATCCTTAAGTACTTAAGAAGAACTAAGGATGTGTTCCTAATATATGGAGAAGGAGATATGGTAATACGTGGGTATATAGATGCCAGTTTCCAGACAGATAAGGATGACTCCAAATCTCAGTCTGGATACGTATTTACTTTGAATGGAGGCGCAATAAGTTGGAAAAGTTCCAAACAAGAAACTGTAGCGGATTCTACCACGGAAGCGGAATATATCGCAGCTTCGGAAGCAGCAAAGGAAGCAGTCTGGATCAAGAAGTTCGTATCCGAACTTGGTGTGGTTCCAACCATTGATGAAGCAGTGCCGGTTTACTGCGACAACAATGGAGCTATTGCACAAGCAAAGGAACCAAGGTCTCATCAGCGATCCAAACACGTGCTTCGCCGCTATCATCTGATCAGAGAGATTATAAGTAGGAATGACATACAAATTGAGAAAATTCCCACTGAAAGGAATTTAGCGGATCCTTTAACTAAGGCCTTACCTCAGAGCAAGTTTGAGGGTCATGTTAGAGCCTGTGGTATTGGATACCGTAGCGATTGGCATTAGACCAAGTGGGAGTTTGTTAGTGATATGAGAGAAGTGTCCTAAGGCAATCGCCTTATGATTGTAAAACATTTATTTTAATAAATGATAATTCACTATTTGAGTATACATGCTTGTGTATTTCATTGGGATCTTAAACTCGTCTACTGAATGTCCGCAATACAACTCACAACATAAGAGAATTTGTGATGGGATCACAACTAGTGATTATCTCTAAATGTGCAAATGTGAAGTATTGAAAATATCCCTAGTCGATGAATTGATAAATACGGACACTATCAATTCTGTTGAGACTAGCATGGGTTATTCTCTAATCAGCTGATTCTCACTGGCTGGTGACATTGGGATGTCCGGAGATAAACATGGATGCTAGTTAAGGGAACTAGTTCATTGGAGTGACTAGCTGTAAGACTTCATATGGTTATCTATATAGATATGTCAATGAAGTTCTTACTGCGACTTAAGTGCGATGTTCCTTTGACTTGCGGTGTTCAAGTCATCTTGGTCATGGAGACTTATACTTTAACATCTTAAGCAAGCATCTCCAAGGAGGTGTGGACCCAGGATGATTGGGTATAAGCCGAAGTGCCCGAAGATGTTTGAACAGCCTACAAAGGATTCACCACTCCTTGCGAGGAGATGTATACCCAGGCCTATCGTCGGATTGTTACTCAAAGCCTCTGGCCAGAGCATATCATGTTTAGAGTGCGAGTCTCTAAAATACATGAGAGTAATTAGAAATCCAAAGGACGAGAAAGACATTACTTGGGCTAGGTGTGACGTAGTCAGCCTAGTGGGGACTGACACAAATAGACCGTGTCCTGAACCAAGTGGGTATAAGATGGTGAAGGGAATGGGGCACAATTCATTAGAGCTGCTGAAGGGTTTCGGAATTCTTTCTGAGGTCAACCGTTGATCATTCGATCAATTGGGGGTCATGATGTACTACTAGGTGTCACTCATGATCGTTCTATAATTAGTTGATTATAGACGGCCAACATAAATCGAAAGCCTATTTAGTCACACGCACTACGAGTAATCTGAGGGATTTAAAACGAGTTGAAAATTAGATTTTCCAATCAAGAGAAATAAGTCGAATCTGAATTAATCAGAGGCGTAATGGAAGCTTAAAATGGCTAAGTCTTTTGAAGGCTTATCGGGCGAATTAAATGAGTTTAATTCGCGATCGGTTCGGCCCTGTTTGGCCGGCCAAAGAGGGTGCCAAACTCCTTTGGTTTGGCCGGCCACACTAAAGGGGATAAACCAATTTATTTGGTTTAATTAATAAAATAAATCTAGCGTGATTTGTTTTATAAAATTATGGATAAATAAATTGATATATAAAGAAATTTATATAAAGAGATTTATAAAGAAATTTGTAGAAATTTATTCTTTTTATGGAAATTAAAATGAACCATGAATTGGTTTAATTTTAATTTATAAAATCAATTATGAATTGATTTTTCCACGATAAGAAAATTTTATACAAATTTTATTCCATAATTAAAAAGAGAGAGGGATTTGTTTTATATGGATAAATAAATTTGTATAAAGAAATTTATATAAATAAATTTATAGAAATTTATTCTTTTTTTGGAAATTAAAATGATCCATGGAATGGTTTATTTTAATTTTATAAAATCAATTATGAATTGATTTTTCCATAATAAGAAAGTTTATAAATTTCTTATAAAATTTATTCCATAATAAAAGAAGAGAAAGTATTTGTTTTATTATAAAGTTAGTTATAATAAAACTTGGCTTAAACGGAATAATTAATAAGAGAATTTATAGGATAAATTTCTTATGAAAAATTCCGTTAAAGAGGAGACTTGGCAAGGGAGAAGCAACTATATAAAGGAACCAAAGGCAAGCCCTTAATTCCAATCAATTAATCAAGAGATTAATTGTTCTCTCTCTCTACACGCCTCTCTCTCTCTCTAGGGCCGGCTCTCTCTCTCTCCTCCCCTAGGGTCGGCACAACTCCCAAGGTGGGCGTGAGCTACTTCCACCAAGAAGACCCGAAGAAGAAGAAGCGGATCGCGTCTCCTTCCTTCCCTTCCCGGAATTTGGATTCCGATTCTTGGTGGTTAGTTTCCATTCTTTTCTCTTGTTCTTCTAGTTGTGCCTTTAGAGAATCTAGTAGTTCTCGTCGGCACAAAACTCGTGACTTTGCGAAGTCATCCCGAAGAGAACTCGGCGTGGATGCGAATAGAGGCGAAGCTTCCAAGGAACACTACGGTTGGATCTCGTCCCTTACTTCGAGTTACGTGAGGTACTTGGTAAATTAGTTTACTTTTCCGCAAAGTTTTAATTTATGATCATGTCAACACACCATAAGGTTGCATGCTAGATACGTGGTTAAAATAATTTAGGAAATTATTTTATGCTAATTCTTCCGCTGCACGTAAAAATTTAAAATTTTACGAACCCGTATCCTTGTCGACATGCACCCGGTCCCAACAGTTACTGCCTTATCCAAGGTGCCTTGAATACTCCATCCTTCACCGGACCAAAAGCTATCAAGATGAGTCTATGTGTATCCTACAAACCTCCACACTCAAATACACATATCAAATACAAGAGTAAACCTAACTTAAACTCTTTGCCTAAATATCAAAACACATGGTCTCACGGGCATAAATTGCCTCAACAATCTCCCCCGTTTTTGATGTTTGGCAATACATTTAAGTTAGGAAAAACAAATAGAAAATATAAATGCTAAAACCATTTGGCCTTAAGTTGCCAAGGCCACACCTTGAACTTACACTGCCAATGCATATGCAATGCAAATAATATATGAATCCTATCACAAGGCATCCCCCACACCTAAACTCGCCAATGAGTTAGGATTTTCATCAACGGGCTTTTTAAGAACCTCTCTAAGGCTCCCCCTACACTTGGACTTACCAAAGGTTTTTTAAGAACCTTTCACAAGGGTCCCTTTTTGCCAATACATGAGCAATAATGCTCCCTCTTTACTTAAGCTCCCCCTTGAGCTAGGATTTCTTGCAAAGGTATGTTAGTTTCTCACATAAACATAACACTTCTCTCCCTTTACCACACATAAAAAAGAATTCCAACAATATCCCAATCATTGGATTCTTTACTCTCTAATGACAATAAACATTATGTATTAATCCTCATAAGATTATACATATGCTTTCCATCATTACAATACTTTTCAACTTTGCTGAAAATAATTTTAGCATGCATCAGTCGTTTGAGAAAGTTACTAGTTGACTGATCCCTATCGAAAAACACTCACAGAATTATCAGTCGACTGCACCCTACATCAGTCGATTGATATCCCGATATTAGTCCATTTCTACATTCTAAATCTAATTTCAGAAATGCAGTAATAAATCCATAATTCTCCAAAAATTCTCAAATTTTCTGGAGAGATTTGTGATACCCGTGTCTACTTGGAAAAAATATATTCAAAACATGTATCTATCACCAATCTCATGATTGACACAAAACTCAAAACTAGCTAAATGGTTCGATTAAACCTTAATCTAAAGCCCTAGTTTTGGTCTCCTCTTAATGTATCTGCCCATATCAAACCACAATGCATCCCTAGAATTGGTTTATATGACATCTATACATCAATAACTAATTTTTTATGCAATATGACCCCAATGTCATATTTCTTGTATGAAACTCAACCCAAATGTGCCAAAATATAAGGATTGAGACTCAAATCCATCTCCAAACCCTTTTGGCACATTCCATGACCCATCTAGACTCCCAAAAGATATCTTTTTGAGATCTATTGACCATGGGTTCTAACTTGGCTCTTAGAGCTTCTCTTGAGCTCTTAGCCTTAATCACCTTCCTAGGTGACTTATCAATAACCACTAGGTCACACTGGTGTACCTCCGGTGACTCTTAGCCTACAAATCTAACTTTCTTAACCTTAGACACCTTGTTCTTGGTTAAGGTCTTCTTTCCTTTAACCTTGGACACCTTATCCTTAGTGAATGTCTTTTTTCTCTTAAATGACACTTCTTTGCCATTTTTGGACTTCCCATCCTTGCCATAATCATATGCTACTCTAGCATAGATCTTGTCATTGGCCTTGGATGACCAAGATCGGTATCCCAAATCCGATCTATCGTTGTTGGGATTTTGACTATCCAACATTATACCCAACATCTTAGATCCAATAGTGAATCTATCTAGGATTTTCTCCAATTTATCAAGCATTGCCCTCAAAGTTTGATTTTCCCTTTCTAGGTTTTTAAACCTAGAATCGACATGTTCATCATGGACATTCCTAGACCTACCCATCTTTCTAAGTATGTGTCTCCCCTTTCTTGGGATTAATATCTTGATCCTTAGGTTTAATGATTTTAAGTTTAACATGAAATGATTTCCTAAAATTATGATCTACCTTATTAACCCTACTCCTATCATGATATTTGAAACTATAATTATGTATAGGTAAATAATAACAATTATTCCTGAGATGCATGGAAAAATTTAAATTTGAATTATTCTTCAAATTAGGGTTACCTCCCTTACCCTTGTAGCTCCCCCTTGATATGAGCCCTTCTTCTTCTCCTCTTTCAAATTCTTCTCCCATTTCTTCAAATACCCTAGCTTCTTAAGCTCTCCTTTTTTTAGGCATTTGGTGTGGTAGTGTTCCTACTCACCACATGTGAAGCACCAAATGTGCTACTTCTTCTCCCTACAACATAAATTAGATTTTAAAGAAATTGAATTGAGTTTAGAATTTACCTCATTTTCTTATCCAATGGATACTTGTCCTTGTAGTGTCCTTCTCATTGCATTCGAAGTATATGATGTGATCCTTTAATTTAGCTCTGGTGGAGGTGCTCACAAGGTTGACTTTCAAGATTTCTTCTTCATTTGTCTTGGCTTCCTCTTCAACCATGGATGCTTCTTTTTCTTCTTCATTTGAGGATGTGGAAGATTCCACTTCCTCCTTTTCTTAGGATGTTGAACTCAATTTAACTTTCGATTGGTCCTTCTCCTCCTCTTGAACAAATGAGCCCTTCTCGTTAGGCTCCTCCACTTCTTGTGCTTGTGTAGTATTTTCATGAAAAGATATCACCTTACTCCATAGCTCATGAACATTCTTTTATTCACCTACACCACTTATTATATCATTAGGAAAATCATTAATTAAAATTGATATTAGCTTATTATTTATCTTTGATTATTATTATTGCTCCTTGGTCTAATATCTTGGTCGGAGCTTCTTCCCATGCTTGTCTTTTGGAGCTTTGAAAGGTTCTTTGATGGCTATCATCATATCCCAATCCATGTTAAACCACGTCTTCACATGCATCCTCTAATAATCAAAGTTGTCGCGATCGTATGGAGATGGAATGGTGATGTCGTCTCTCAATTTTTCTTCAAACTCCATTTTCCTCTAGCGCCTTGCTCTCCCAACAATTAGTCCGTACATGGGCGATCTCGCTCTGATACCAATTGTTGAGGATCTTGGACCCAGCTAGAGGGCGGTGAATAGCTCGTCACCCTCAATTCCTTCGGTTCTCTTCTACACTTGTTAGTTTATACTACGAAAATATAATTAAACTAAACTAAACAAGGAGAAGACAAATCAATTTACGTGGTTCGTGTTGATGCAGTCTGACCTGATTGTTGTTTTGGTGTTGACACTGATTTAAGTTCGGTTGAGTGAGAATTGAGATCAGATAGTTAAGTTCGGATTATGTGTACTAGTCAGAGAGGGCTCGACAGCTCGTTCTATGGACCGAGATGAGTCGGAGAGGGCTCGATAGCTTGTTCTCCAAACTCTGGTTAGAGAGGGCTCGGTAGCTCGATCTGTGGACCGAGATGAGTCGGAGAGGGCTCGGTAGCTCGTTCTCCAAACATTGGTCAGGAGAGGGCTCGGTAGCTCGTTCTCCGGACTTAGGTCAGAGAGGGCTTGGTAGCTCGTTCTCTAGATCAGGATGAGTCGGAGAGGGCTCGGTAGCTCGTTCTCCGGACTTAGGTCAGAGAGGTCTCGGTAGCTCGCTCTCTGGACCGGGATGAGTCGGAGAGGGCTCGGTAGCTCGTTCTCCGGACTTAAGTCAGAGAGGGCTCAGTAGCTCGTTGTCTGGACCGGGATGAGTCGGAGAGGGCTCGGTTGCTCGTTCTCCGGACTTAGGTCAGAGAGGGCTCGGTAGCTCGTTCTCTGGACCGGGATGAGTCGGAGAGGGCTCGGTAGCTCATTCTCTGGACTTAGGTCAGAGAGGGCTCGGTAGCTCGTTCTCCAGACCAGACTGAGTCAGAGAGGGCAAGTGATCCTGTTCTCTGGACTCAGGGTCTAACTTGAGTGAGTCATGGTCAGAATTGGGCCATGAATTACTATAGTATTTGCCTATCTTTCGGTGTGGCTGCTAATCCTTTGGTGCAATGTCAGGCAGCTGAGGACTGCCGGGTGATCGGCCAGGGCCTGTGTTCTGAGCCCCAAGCGAAGGCCTTACTCCAACGAGCCCTAAAGGCGGAAGCAGCTGCGAGCCTTGAGTATTGGTCCGGGGTGAAGCAGGCAGGCTACAACAGGGCTCTCCGAGAGGAGGTAGGGCAGCTGAGGAAGTTTCTGCACGACACCGAGCAGGCCCTCGAGAATTCTCGACACCGGGAACGTCTAGCCTCCAAGAAGGCCATGTCGGTCACCCAGGATCTCCTTCAGGTGATGCAGGAGAGAGACCAGCTCCAGGTGCGAGAGAAGGAGCTACAGAGCCAAATGGAGTCATGACTCCTGATGGCTACTGATCGTGCCTTTGTCCTGGAGGATGACCTAATCCAAGCCCGGGCGGATGCGCGGGCGGTGTCCGAGCAGCTCAGGGAAGCCCTAATTGAGTAAGATGATATGTCTACTGAATTGAGGTGGCTAAGACGGTCCGTTGAGGTTGTCGAGGCTTCTGCCTCTTGGGAGGCAGAGAGGGGCTTCAAGGCCAAGTTCCTGGGCTCAGAGGAGTTTCACGCCATTGTAGCCGACCAAGTAATGGAGCATTTACAGCAGGGCTTTCATGGGGCCCTCGACGGACTAAAGGAGGGAAAATTCTTACCTCCCAGTGATGACCCAAGAATGTAAGTATCCTTCGACTTGTGTACCGGTCTTTGCCTGAGGCCTCGAGCGGCCTGATTACTGACAAGTCCGGTTGTATTAATGTTGTTTATCTTTTCCTTATTCCCTTTGTGTGTTAATTCTGGTATGATGCGCTCTTTGTTTTTGCGTGTGAGCTCCACCAATCGCCTGCCTTCGAGGCAGATACTAGAAGTCATATCCTGCATGCGGCATTTAGATCGGCGAAGTCTCATTGCTAGCCTATGCTCGTTAAGGTGCAGGGGTGGTTTTCGAACCGTCTCCTCCGTATTATTCGCAATCTCATTGATTGGACTCATTAAGAGTTACGGGTTCCCAAGCGCAATAAGGACGCGTCCGTCAAAAAGACGCTTGGAGTTATGACACCTGCCACTCCTTAACTGCTTGGAGAGAATCCCTACACTATAAATAGGGGGATGGGAGGAGCTAGCCTTTCACTTCCCTCTGGTTTTCGCTTCCTCCCCTATGTTATTATGTGCATCTTCCAGGCCCCTTTTGCGATCCCCCGTGCAGCTCTTGTTTGAGGGACTAGACAGGGGTAGAGGCCTTGGTGTTATCTCCTTTGCTAGGGAGCATGGTGGAGATGATGCCCGGGGTCTCGCCGAAGATTCTGGGGGAGGTGGAACTCCCTGCTTGTCTGTGGAGTTCGGAAAGGACCTTATGTGGCCCTCCAGGGGGTTTGGGGGAGATGACCCATCCTGCTGATCCCCAAGCCCCTGGTCGGTCGGTGGCAGTATACTCCACGCACCATCGGCTTCTCGCGAATACGAGGGCATCACTGGGGTCCGTCACTATCGGGGGACGCCGCGGGTTTGAGAATATTTCCCTCTGTTTTGCCGCCTCCCCTCCCTGGTATTTTTTGTCGACCTGTATGTTGGTGCTTGGATGGCTAGAGAGGGGGGATGAATGTAGCCAGACACTAAAATCTCTTGCTCTTTTAGGTTTTTTGCACTTAGAAGTTAACAACAGTGGAAGCAAACAAACAAAACTAGAGATGCAGAAATGAAGAACAACCCAAAAAACTCTAACACGAGAATATACAAAGTTCGGGGATAACTTGCCCCTACTCCTTGGCATGCCCGTAAGGTGGGCGATCCCTTGATCGTCGGCAGATCAGGCCCCGAAAAATCTGGATATCAAATGGAACCTCCTTCTCGGTGGAGAAACCTCTCCACAGCAAGTCTCAACAAAGAGATATGAAATGAAAGCACAGAGACAAAACACACTTACAGAGCACAATGAACACACAGAAAGAAACACTTCACCGAGCTCACCCAGCACAACTCTCACGCAAGAGCTCCCCGCTCTTTGTGTCTGCTTGCTGATGACTCGACAAGCTCTTCTTTGATTCAAGGTGCTCAAGTTGCAGAAGCTTCAAAGAATGCTCAAGAGTATGCTTCAAGGTATGGGATGAATGAGAGTTGTCGCAAAGATATTCCTTCTCTTCTTCGCTGCCAACACTTAGCCTCCTTCCCATCGCCAGGTCACCAGCTGCTCATCTCCAGACGCTCCTCTGCAGCTCATCAGCTGCTCATCTGCAACAGCCCAGCTACCCTGACCTCTCCTGGACTCCCTGAGCTCTCCTCAGCCGAGCCCCAGTCAGTTTCACAGTAGCTCAGTCGTCCGTTGAAAACCTGAGAAGAGGAAAACGTCAAAACTGTGGCACCGAAAGATCTCAGTTGACCCTCCTCCACTATTTGAAATCATCCCTGCATCACCTGCACACTTAACAGAAGTTTAGAAATGAAATCAAATGTGAATCAGAGGAAATCAGAGTTATCAGAATGAAATCAGAGCGAATCAGAACGCGATCAGAAGTCTGACAGCGTATTTGAAATAAAGTTTTCAGCTACTGATCGGTCACCGGAACGATCAGAGAGGACCCTGATCGGTCTGGTGACTGATCAGGGTAAGCCCAGAATGATCAAGCTCCAGCCTGATCGGTTCACAGGGAGAAACCAGGAATTACGGCTTCTTGTGATCGGTCACACTGTCCTATCACAGATCATGGATCAGTCACCGGCCCGATCCAACACTTGCTGGAGGAATTCCAGCTCTCACAGGCCAAAGCCCTGATTGGTCTCTAGATCGATCAGGTTGTGCCCTGATCGGTCTGGTGGCCGATCAGGTCACTCTCTGACTGATCAGGAGCCATCCTGATCAGTCAGGATGAGGATTCTGCGACAGTTTGATCTGTCAATCTGACCGATCAAAGTTCCTCACAGAAACTTTGTGAACCTATCCGACTTCTCCCTGATCGGTCACCAGACCGATCAGAGGCCAAATAGAAACCTTTCTTTTCTCTCCCTGATCATTCACCAGAACGGTCAGACACTCTGGGTCGGTCACCAGACCGATCCACTACAGGGAGTTCGTGCCAACTCCCTGATCGGTCTCCAGACCGATCCAGCTTTGACTAAATCATCCCTAAGTCCAGAGAACAGCCTCCCTAGCCTTCTCTGACTCATTCTGGTCCCAGAGAACGAGCTCACGTGCCCTCTCCGACCAGTACACGCACTGCTCAGTCCCCCAGATCAAGACTTCGTGCCCATCTTCACTCACCGGGACTTCATTCAACCAAGCTTCACTCGCTAGGACCTGGCATCACTCACTAGGGTTTCCAATCACCCGGCTTCACTCACGAGGGTTTCCAATCACCCGGCTTCACTCACCGGGACCTGGCTTCACTCACCAGGGTTCCAATCACCCGACTTCACTCACCGAGACCCGTCTTCACTCATCGGGGTTTTTAATCACCCGACTTCACTCACCGGGACCCGGCTTCACTCACTGGGATTTCAGCAACCTGGCTTCACTCACCGGGAGTCATGCCCAGTCCTCGACCAGGACTTAATCCAAACTCATCTTATTAACCTAAACTAAAATCGGTGTCAACACCAAAATAACAATCAGGGTCAGACTGCATCAACTCTGTACTCGGGTGGCGGCTCGGAGTTACGTCTTCTCGTGCTCCGGAGAGAAATTACGGTGGCTCCTCCCTCCTGACCCTGTTAAGGCAATTCTTCTTTACGTCTTTACACGCTTCGAGAAGAAGTTGTGGCAGCTCATAGCCCCTCCTCTTTTTTCTGCCTGTTTACGGCGAAGATCGAGGGTGTCCTGATAGGGCCAGACAGCGCATGTGTTACCTCAGGCATCAATCTTCATTCTCGGTCACTCAGAAGAAGTATCCAAGCTACTCATATGTTACTTCAGGCATCCATTTCCGTCCCAGGCTGCTCGACAGGAGTATCCAAGCTACTCATGTGTTACTTCAGGCGTCCCAGGCTGCAAAGATGTATCTCTTCATGTATTTCTTTATGTAAATGAATGATTTCTTTTGGATACTAGTTCTGTGTGTATGATTGAGTTATATTCCAATGCGCTGTGGGTTCCTCCAAAAGTGTTTTGTTTCTTACTCCGAAATTGACTAAGTTCCTCGTTGGGTTTTGCTTACTCGACCGGGGGTGTAGACCCTCAATTAGGTCTGACTGCCCCCGGTGCCATCTGACCCGCGGGACATTGGTGTTGTGGAGTACTTGTACAAATGCGTAAGTCCCGAACCAAGCCTAAGTACCCCGGGCGTCGGCTGGGCCGCAGGGTATTAGGGTTTTGAGCTACTTGGACGGGCGCGTAGGTCCCGAGGCAAGCCTAAGTACCCCGGGCGTTGGCTGGACCATAGGGCATTAGGATTTTGAATTACTTGGACGGGCGCATAGGTCCCGAGCCAAGCCTAAGTACCCCGGGCGTCGGCTGGACTGCAGGGCATTAGGGTTTTGAATTACTTGGACGGGTGCGTAGGTCCCGAGCCAAGCCTAAGTACCCCGGGCATTGGCTGGATCGTAGGGCATTAGGGTTTTGAATTACTTGGACGGGTGCGTAGGTCCCGAGCCAAGCCTAAGTACCCCGGGCGTCAACTGGACCGCAGGGCATTAGGGTTTTGAATTACTTGAACGGGCGCGTAGGTCCCGAGCCAAGCCTACGTACCCCGGGCATCGGCTGGACCGCAGGGCATTAGGGTTTTGAATTGCTTGGACGGGCGCATAGGTCCCGAGCCAAGCCTAAGTACCCCAAGCGTCGGCTGGACCGCAGGGCATTAGGGTTTTGAATTACTTGGATGGGCGCGTAGGTCCCGAGCCAAGCCTATGTACCCGGGCGGTGGCTGGACTACAGGCCATTAGGGTTTTGAATTACTTGGACGGGCGCGTAGGTCCCGAGCTAAGTCTAAGTACCCCGGGCGTCGGCTGGACCGCAGGGCATTAGGGTTTTGAATTACTTGGACGGGCGGGTAGGTCCCGAGTCAAGCCTATGTACCCCGGGTGTTGGCTGGACCATAGGGCATTAGGGTTTTGAATTACTTGGGCGGGCGGGTAGGTTCCGAGCCAAGCCTAAGTACCCCGGGCGTCGGCTGGACCATAGGGCATTAGGGTTTTGAATTACTTGGATGGACACATAGGTCCCGAGCCAAGCCTTAGTACCCCGGGCGTCGGTTAGACCGCAGGGCATTAGGGTTTTGAATTACTTGGACGGGTGCGTAGGTCTCGAGCCAAGCCTAAGTACCCCGTGCATCGGCTGGACCGCAAGGCATTAGGGTTTTGAATTACTTAGACGAGCGCGTAGGTTCCGAGCCAAGCCTAAGTACCCCGGGCGTCAGCTGAACCGCAGGGCATTAGCGTTTTGAATTACTTGGATGGGCGCGTAGGTCCCGAGCCAAGCCTAAGTACCCCGGGCGTCGACTGGACCGTAGGGCATTAGGGTTTTGAATTACTTGGACGGGCGCATAGGTCCCGAGCCAAGTCTAAGTACCCCGGGTGTCAGCTAGACCGCAGGGCATTAGGGTTTTGATTTGCTAGGACGCACATTTGTTATTTTGAAAAGCAGCATTCCATTTTATTACTTGACTCGGCTGCAAACCCACAGCAAGACATAGACAATTGTACTAAGCAAATTCCAGATCTTACCAGGACATTAGGGACCGAGGCCCTTAATTAAACTAAGATCTCTTCCGGAGCTATTCTTCCACTCCACGGGGGTTCTTCCTAGACTCAGTCCTGACCTCCCCACTATAGCACCTTCGCGAAATGAGTTGATCTCCTCGAACTTCCACCACTTGATCGCTCACTGGGAACTTGATCTTCTGGTGGTATACAGAGACCACCGCCTGGAAGATACTGAGTGATGGTCGACCTAAGATGGCATTATAGGAGGAAGGTGCATCCATAATTAGGAAAGGAGTCCTCCGGGTTCTCTCGAGTCTATCGCTACCCAGCGAGACTGACAAGGTAATCTGTCCTAACGGCTATACGCAATACCCCGTGAAGCCAAACAAGGGGGCCGAGACAGGGATCAACTCATCCTCGTCTATCTGCATCTGCTCCCAGGCCGCCCTGTATTGGATATTCACGGAACTTCCTGTGTCCACGAAGACGCGTTTTACCTCATAGTTGGCGATGCGAACCATAATCACTATGGCGTCCTCATGTGGAGCTTCTACTTCCTCGAGGTCAGATGGTCTAAACGAGATGGTTGGGCCCGCCCTCGAGCTTCGGCTTGTACCGATGGAGTAATTTTCCAACCGTCGGGTGTACGACTTCCGGGCTCGGTTAGAGTCGCCCCCGGTAGTCCCTCCAGAGATGACCCCTACATGGCCCGAGGGGGGCCTCGCATAAGAACTTTGCCCTTTTGAGCATCTTTCTCTAGGGAGGGGGATCTTCGGGGTGCGAGTCCTCGGCTCCTGCCTTTGGATCGCGATCGGGACCACAGTCGGATTTCATTTTCCCTGGTCGGCCGTCCAGGGGAAGGGCTTCATCGTGGTGACCTTCGGTGGTACCCTGACTTGTTCCATTTTCTACGCGGTTTGGCATCCGCTTCCTCAAGGAACTTCTTCTTCAGAGCATGGCACTCTTCTGTGGAATGAGTCGAACTGCCATGGTAATTGCAGTACTTAGACGATGTCTCAGGCGTCTCAACGTCCACTGTCACCACCAACCGACGCCTGCCCGTCCAGTGATCCCTTCCTGGCAGCAGGTCTTTTACCCTCACTGGAGCTGGGGGCTCCTTCCTATCTGACCGGGGAGCTACGAGAGGAGGAGCTCTGGCTGGATCCTTGCGCCGGGCGCACTGCACTTCCTCTATGTTAACATGCTTGATCGAGCGCCCCAGCAGGTCATCGAAACTAGCGGGGGGCTTCTTCACCAGGGATCGGAAGAAGTCTCCTTCTGCGTGTTGATGCAGTCTGACCCTGATTGTTGTTTTGGTGTTGACAACGATTTTAGTTTAGGTTGATGATAATGATTATGATTAAGTCCTGATCAGGGATTAGACATGATATGGAAAATCCTAGCTTGGAGGGCTAAGTATTGGAAAATCCTAACCTGGAGGGTTAGGTGTGGAAAATCCTAGCTTGGAGAGCTAGGTGTTGGAAAGTCCTAATTCGGAAGGGTTGGGTGAAAAGTCCTAGCTTGGAGGGCTTGGTGAAAAGTCCTAACTTGGAGAGTTAGGTGAAAAGTCCCAACTTGGAGGGTTAGGTGAAAAAGTCCTGGCTTGGAGGGTCAGGTCCTAGCTTGGAGGGCTAGGTTTGGAAAAGTCCTAATTCGGAAGGGTTGGGTGAAAAGTCCTAGCTTGGAGAGCTAGATGAAAAGTTCTAACTTGGAGGGTTAGGTGAAAATTCCCAACTTGGAGGGTTAGGTGAAAAAGTCCTAGCTTGGAGGGCTAGGTTGGATGAAATCCTAGCTTGGAGGGCTAGGTTTGAGTTCCTGGATCGATCTGGTGACCGATCAGGGAAGTTGGCACGCTGCTCCTTCGTGGATCGGTCCGGTGACCGATCCAGCAATGACTGATCGGTCTGGTGACCGATCAGGGAGCAAGCAGCTTCCTCACTGCCTTGCTTCTGATCGGTCTGGTGACCGATCAGGGAGCGAACAGTAAGTTGTGTTCCCCTGCTGATCATCTCCTGAACGGTCTGGTGACCGATCCACGACTTAGGATTTGATTTCCGCAGTTACTGTTTACTCATACATGGACCGATCAGGCATGAGCCTGATCGGACAGGAAGCTACCTGATCGGTCTGGTGATCGATCAGGCTTGTGTCACCGCGAGAGCTGGGAGTCCCAGCAATGTGGTGGAACGGTCTGGTGACCAACCCACGAGCCCTGGATCGGTCCGGTGACCGATCACTTTAATTCAAATTGCACTGTCAGACGCTCTGATCGCGTCTGACCGTATCCGATTCTCTACATTTGATCTCTGATACTTGATTTACTGAGTGATATATTGTGCTAATGCTCTGATTAAGCTACAGGTGACAGGAAAGGATTCAAACACTCAAGGAGAGTCAATGGAGGTCTTTCCTTGGAGCAGGTTTGTCCGTTTTCCATCTTAGGTTGCAATGGACACTGGCACTGGCTGGAGCTGCTGACTGGGGCTGGTCTGAGGGAAGCGCAGGGAGTCCAGAAGAGCTCAGTGGTGGCTGGTGGTTGCAGGATAAGAGCTGGAGGCTGCAGTGAGATGGTGTCACCTGGGTTCAGTGGAGAAACAAAAGGAGCGTAGCGGAGAAGAGCAGAAGACAGTGTTCGTTGAAGAACTTTGGTTGCCTTGGTTTTCTTCTGCGATTTCTTGCTGCGTGCTTGTCCTCTTGGTTGATCATCCTCTCTTGAGAAAGTTACTGTGATCTTTGAAGCAACCATCCCTTGCTTGAGCACTTAGAGGAAGGAACAAGAGGCTTTGAGTCCAACAGCGAGAAGACACGAAGACAGGGGTTCTTGCGTGAGATCGTCGATGGGTGGAGCTCGGAAGAAGCTTGTTGTGTTCTTGTCTGTGCTAAGTGATAAGTAAGATCTTTCTTGTGTTTCATTGTGCTTAAAACTATATCTTTGATTGAAACGCTGTGAAGAGGTTACTCCACCGAGAAGGAGGTTGCTTTCTATCCGGATCTTCCGGGGCTTGATCTGCCGACGATCAAGGGATCGCCCACCTTAAGGGCACACCAAGGAGTAGGGGTAAGTTATCCCCGAACCTTGTAATTCCTCTTGTTAGCGTTCTTGTGTTTGCTCATAGTTTAGGGTTTAGTTTTCTGCATATTCTGTTTTTGCTACTTCCGCTGTGCTACTAAAAGTTTGAGTGCAGAAAGTTGAAAAGCGCAAAGTCCAAGTGTTTGGCTATATTCACCCCCCCCCCTCTCTAGCCATCCGAGTTCCAACAAGTGGTATCAGAGCTTGGGGCTCTATACAAGCGGATTAACAACCGAGAGCTATCATCCATGACTTTGAGAGAAGGTTTTTCCACCACCCGACCTCCCTTCTTCGATGGCGCAGATTTCCAATATTGGAGATCGAAGATAGAGTATTACTTGAAGATGGACATCAGCACTTAGTTCGCGGTGAAGGAGGGTTTTACCCCTCCAAAGGATGATGAAGGCAAAGAACTTGAGTCGTGGCGGTGGACGGCTGAACAAAATCGAAAGGGTGAAGCCGACGCAAAGGCGGTTGTCACTCTACAATGTGGCATGAACAAAGACCAACTCATCAAGGTTGGTCCATTCACAAGTGCGAAAGACTTGTGGAACAAGCTCATCGAACTTCATGAGGGCACCCGAGATTCAAGAATCACCAAGAGGGACTTGTTCCTCAACCAACTTTAAATTCTCTCCATGAAGGAGAATGAAACGGTAAGTGAGCTACATAGCCGGTTCAAGGAAGTCCTCAACGGGCTTCATTCTATTGATGAAAAGGTCGAGAACCGCGACCTTGTGAGGTATGTGCTAAAAGCATTTCCAAGGAATGCTTTGTGGTCATCCATGGTGGATGCCTACAAAATTTTCAAGGATTTATCAGTTGTTAAACTAGATGATATATTTTGTGAAATGGAATTGCATGAAATGGCTAACAAAGGCCCCAAGGAGA
This sequence comes from Boesenbergia rotunda, assembly GCA_024364735.1. Taxonomy (NCBI): domain Eukaryota; kingdom Viridiplantae; phylum Streptophyta; class Magnoliopsida; order Zingiberales; family Zingiberaceae; genus Boesenbergia; species Boesenbergia rotunda. The sequence continues at coordinate 43,966 of JAGFNQ010007166.1, read as the reverse complement.
AGGGGATTGCCTTAGTTGCAGGGGAATGATCTAACAAGAAGAAGAAGGAGAAGGAAGTCTCTTCATCTTCATCCTCTTCCGAATCCGAGTCCGATTCCGAGGAAGATGGCAACGGGTCTTCTTCCTCCGAGATGGCAAATTTTGTGAGAAGAATGATGAGAAGGGGTCGACACTTCAAGGGTAAAGGTAACCCTAGTGAAGTTAAGGTTGATAAGACTAGCGTTTCTTGTTTTGAGTGTGGTAGGAAAGGGCACTTCAAAAGTGAATGCCCAAAGCTAAAGAAGGAGGAGGAGAAATCCAAAAAGAAAGAGGATGAAATTAAATCATTGAAAATTGAGGTTGAAAAATTGAAATCCTCTAGGGTTAGAGGAAGAAAACAAATCATTAAAGAGTGAAGTTGAGAGACTCAAGAATATTCTTGAGAAGTTCTCAACAAGCTCAAAAACCCTAGACATGATTTTGAATGCCCAAAGGGCAGTCTACAATAGGGTCGGTATTGGTTATCGACCCAAAGAACCTTCATTTGTGTCGTTGATGTCTAGGACTGATATGATACAATCTAAGACACCCAAGGTTCAAAAGAAAGTTGTCAAGGCATGGGTGCCTAAGACTTGTTTAGTAGGTGCTTTAGGTCCCAAGGTTTGGGTACCTAAAACTTCTATTTTTCGAATTGTGTAGGTTATGATTGTGGGGGAGCATCTATCAACTTGGTTCGTTGATAGTGGGTGCTCCAAACACATGACCAGGGATAGATCATTGTTTACTACCCTTCAAAAGAAAAGTAGAGGTAATGTTTCATTTGGTAACAATGATAGTATTAAGGTCATAGGAATAGGAGACATTCAAATATCCGAATGTCTTAGAATTTCAAATGTCCTTCTAGTCAAGGGGATGACATTTAATCTCCTAAGTGTTAGTCAATTGTGTGACACGGGTTACACAATTGATTTTCAACCAAGTCAATGTCTAGTTAGACAACATGACACCTTGGACACGGTACTAGTAAGAACAAGAGTAGACAATATTTATCAAGTTTCATTTAAAAGTGTTACTAATGCTTTTGCTAAGTGTCTCATGTCAAAAGAAGAAGAGTTCACTCTTTGGCACCGGAGGTTAGCACATGTTAACATGAAGAACATCCGGAAGTTGGCCATCAAGGGATTAGTCCGTGGCTTACCAAGCATCAAGTATGAAAAAGACAAACTTTGTGATGCATGTCAAATGGGTAAGCAAACAAAATCTGCACATAAAAGTAAAAGCGTTGTAAGTACATCTACCGCATTAGATTTACTTCATATGGATCTATTTGATTGTAGCACTATCATATCATTGAATGGAAGTAGATATTGCTTTGTTATCATTGATGATTTTACTAGATATACATGGACTTATTTTCTTAAATATAAGGATCAAACCTTAGATGTTTTCATTTCTTTTTGTAGAAGAGTTGAAAATGAAAAATCATCAACCATTAAGACAATTAGAAGTGATCATGGAGGTGAATTTCAAAATCAACGATTTTTAGAATTTTGTCAAGATAGAGGTTATAGACATGAGTTCTCCACTCCTAGAACACCACAACAAAATGGTGTTGTAGAGAGGAAGAACCGTGTTCTACAAGAAGCTGCACGAAGCATGCTTAATGTGTACTCACTACCGAGTTACTTATGGGCCGAAGCTGTAAATACGGCTTGCTATGTGCAAAATCGAGTCATAATCCATAGGTTCTTAGGAAAGACTCCCCATGAACTTTGGTTTGGAAAACCACCTACGGTTAAACACCTTAGGGTGTTTAGTTGTAAGGTGTTTATCTTAAACACCAAGGATCACCTTGGAAAGTTCACGGCAAAAGCTGATGAAGGGATACTAGTCGGGTATTCCCTAGTTAGCAAAGCCTACCGAGTCTACAACAAGAAATCTAGATTGGTTGAAGAGTCTTCTGATATTGTCTTTGAAGAAATTCCAAAGGCCAATGAACAACCAGAAGATGAAGTCTAATTCGAACTTAGGAGACTAAGTTTGAATGAGAGTCCAAATGTTGTTGATGGTGATGAGTCCGATGATGGTGAGCCTAGACAACCCATAGATCAGTCGGATCCTGAGGCTGAGCTTTTGTCTAGTGAACCCATTCAAGAAGCACCACTAACACCTAGGCAAACTAGATTAGCCTCTAGTCATCCCAAGACCAAATTATTGGAGACATCCATCATGGGGTTAGAACTAAATCATTCTTTAGGAATGAGGCTAATGAAGTTGTCTTAATTTTTGAAATTGAACCTAGAAAAATTGATGAAGCATTAAATGATCCCGATTGGATCATTGCGATGCAAGATGAACTAGGTCAATTCGAAGGAAGTCAAGTTTGGGATTTAATCCCTAGACCTAAGAAGACCACCATCATTGGAACCAAATGGGTCTTCAAGAATAAATTAAATCATAAGGGAGAAATCATTAGAAACAAGGCACGCTTAGTAGCCAAGGGCTATAGTCAAGTTGAAGGCCTTGATTATGATGAGACCTATGCTCCCGTGGCACGATTAGAGTCCATCCGATTGATGCTTACATTTGCAGCACATCGTGGTTTCAAACTTTATCAAATGGATGTCAAATCGGCCTTTCTAAATGGTTTAATAAGAGAAGAGGTCTATGTCGAACAACCTCCGGGGTTTGAGAGTACCGAATTCCCAAACCATGTGTTCAAGCTCAAGAAGGTGCTCACGGCCTTAAACAAGCACCCCGAGCTTGGTATGAGCGGTTGTCGACATTTCTTATTGAAAAATATTTTGTAAGAGAACAAATAGACCCTACACTATTTCTACGAAGAGATGGTGACAATATATTTGTAGCCCAAGTATATGTCGATGACATAATTTGTGGCTCAAACAACAAGGGCTATTTAAATGAATTTATTGGACACATGGAGAGTGAATTTGAAATGAGTCTAGTGGGAGAGTTGACTTTCTTCCTTGGACTTGAAATCAAGCAAACCCGAGATGGGATCCATGTGCACCAATCAAAGTGCACTCAAGAGATGCTCCGAAAATTTAACATGAGTGATTCTAAAGAAGTTACCACTCTCATGGCTACAAACACATGGTTAGACAATGATGAGAGTGGTAAACCTATTGACCTGACTCAATATCAGAGCATGATAGGTAGTTTGCTATACCTCACAGCGAGTCGACCTGATATTCTTTTCGCTTTGGGTATGTGCGCAAGGTATCAAGTTTGTGCCAATGAATCTCACTTAATCGCTGTTAAAAAGATTTTGAGATATCTTAAAGGTACATAGGAGTCGGTCTTTGATACCCCCATACCGAATCATTTGACCTAATTGGCTATACCGATTCCGACTACGCTGGATGTAAGTTGGATCGGAAAAGCACGAGTGGGGGTTGCCAATTTCTAGGATCATCTTTAGTTAGTTGGTCAAGTCGGAAGCAACATTGTGTTGCTCTCTCCACGACCGAGGCAGAATATATTGCTATGGGAGAGAGTGTATCACAGTTGTTGTGGATGATTCATACTTTAGAGGACTATGGATTGAGTTACAAAGGTGTGTGAGTGTTGTGTGACAACATTAGCACAATTAACCTAACCAAGAATTCAGTCCATCATTCTAGGACCAAACATATTGAAGTGCGTCACCACTTCATTAGGGATCATGTTGCTAGGGGAGATATTGTACTCTCACATGTAGAGTCCAAGTCAAACCTCGCTGATATTTTCACTAAACCACTCCTCGAAAATGAGTTTAGCTTTTTAAGAAGGGAGTTGGGAATGTGTCGCGCTTCATAGGTTTCAAAATGCTTTCAAAACCCTTCATGATAAGTTCTAATTGTTGGGATACAATTGGATAACTTTGGGGACATCTCACACAAACTATAAGGCTTACCAAAACGTTTTTGCTTTCTAGAAATGGGGTGAGATGTTAGGATCAACTAAATTTCTCAAAATGTCAATGCATCCCTTGAGAAATTAAGTTGACGAGATAAAAATCACTTCGGTGACCAAGTATGAGGAAAACCAATGCATACCACATGTGTATTTGGCTCCATGATCATACTTGGACATTCCAATCAAGGAAACTTGATTGGAAACCTGAATCTGGCACAATCTTGATTGAAATTGGTTGAATGATTGTTGATTGAGTTTGACTCCACTTGGGTGGAGCAAAGTGATTTGTTTGAACCATAAGGATCTTTGATCCTTGTTTAGGGATTAATTATAGTCAAGGGATCACTTTCAAGATCGATATCTTTCATCAGATCTCTTCAGAAATCGTGAAGAAATCTGAAACTGCAAGTTTCAGATCGTATCAGGGAGTTTCAGGAACCCTGATCGGTCACTGGACCAATCAGGCGAAGGGCTGATCGGTCACCGGGCCGATCTGGATCCCTCCTGTGGTGATTGGTCCACAGACCGATCAGAGGGGTCACAGAGACTTAACGAAATTCTGTCCAAACACTCTGTGCTTGCCTGGATCGGTCCCCGGACCGATCTGGCACCCTGTGGTAATCGGTCCACAGACCGATCAGGGGGCTTTTCGAATATCATCCGACCCTACTGTTCGCTTCCTGATTGATCAGCCGATCGATCAGGATCCTGCCTGATCGATCACCCGACTGATCAGGACCAAGCTAGTCCGATCAGGCCAGAGCATGATCGGTCTGGACGCTCTCAGATCGAACGGTGATCCGTTCGATCACATTAAATTTCGGTTGGTGGACCGATCCACCAACCTAAAAACTTCACGAAAACCCCTCATCTCCCAAGCCCTAACGCCGAACCTCCCTACTTGCGCTTCTTCATCCTGTGTGAGCGCCTTCCCTGCATCTCCTTCTTCCTCTTGCGAGTGAGTTTTTGTGCCCGCGCGTACGATCATAAGAAGATTTCCTGCAACGTTTTCCTGTCTTCTGCAAGTTTCCTTCTTGCTCAAGGTTTTGCGCCGAGAGCTTCTTCTTGAGCAAGCCTCTTCTTCCAAACTCCAAGATCTTCATCACCAACCTTCAATGGCACCTAAGTAAGCGTTGTTGTTTAGTTTCTTTTTCAGATCAGTTCTTAGAGTATGTATTTGAGGCTAACCATGTTTTGGTGTTGTGTCGTAACCTCATGTTTTGGCCGTGATTCCTCCTTGCCCTGGCTCACCTTATGATTATGTTATCTATAATCAAATCTCTCTTTCATTTGATTATTGTCCCCATTCTATATCAAACTGATGAATCTTATGATCAATTCCACCTTATGTTCACTTGATTATTTTTCCCGCGATCAAATCTTGGGTCCGTGATTAAACCTGTGTTCATGTGGTCAATTCAACCTTGTTCATTTGACTTACGTTATTTCCATCCTTAGAAAATCATCTAAGGGAAAGGAACAAATAGAGGGTAGCTCGAGGGGCAAAACCCCTTCCTCATCAGCACCCTCCTGAAGGCCACAGCCTTCCTCCAATTCTCGATTTCCCAATGTCGCCTGCGAGCAGGCTTTTCAGTCCAGGACCTTCAAATTACTCTCCTACCGATCGATCTATGTTCCATTTCTGGATGAGCACTGCCCTTCTATCATGGAAATAGTCACTTTTTACAATCTTGGCTTTCTCCTTTCTCTTGAAAGGACTATCAATTATGACCTTGTCTCCGAGTTTTACAACAACCTTCAGCAAGGACCTTAGGAGGGCTTCGAATTCACCACTCGCGTAGCAAAGAGAAATCTTGATTTCTCTTATAAGATTCTAGCAGCGTACCTAGGCGGTCGACGATCGCCTAACCTGTATTCGATCTATCCCGAGCTTCCTGATCCTCTATTGGCTCCTTTTGCGAACGTCACCCCCGACCCCATATATCAGCATTTCTTTGTTCATCCCCACCCAGCCGGGCTTGATGAGTTGGGTCCTGATTTTTCTACTTTTGCAACACTCCATCTCTCTCCTACCGATTACATCTTGTTCAAGATTATCACAAATTGCATCTTGCCTATCACTTCAAAGCCTTTGACTGAGATCCATCCCTATCATTGCCTAATGCTCTATGGTATGCATTGCCGCATAGACTTTGATATCATGGAGAGCATCTTTCAGTCCATCTTATCCTATGGAGAACCGAGCCGCTGCACAGTCTATATGCCATTTGGTCATGTCATCACCGACAGGCTTATGTCAGTAGGTGTTGATGTCACCAAGGGCAGGACAGTGCCCATGGTCCGACAGGATTGCAGGCTTGGCCGGCGGACATTTGCCAAGTTCGACATCATTATCCGGGATCATGATCGGGCTTTAGTTTGGAAGGATGGGAGGGGTCTCGGTGAGCTACCTGGGGAGGACCATATTTTCAGGCACCAGCCGATGCTGCTGCACCTCAGGAGGCTCCTGCTGCTGCTGATTACGACTATGAGCCGGACCCGGATCTACGATGGTAGATTTCCGAGCTGGATCAGACGATCCAGCATGATCTTCACATACGAGAGCTCTATCGAGAGGAGATCCGTTCGGGGTTCCGATCTTTTGACCGCAGACTGACGGCAGTGGAGTATGATGTCTCTGGGGTTCGCACACTACAGCAGACCTAGTACGATGAGTGGCGCCGACATACATTTCCTGGGGATGCACCTTTCGGTAGTGTTGCACCTGGGTCCTTTGGTGCTGATGATGACACGCTGGATGATTCGAAGCAGGCTGACCCTCCCGCTGATGGCTGATATACTCTGTGTCTGCTTGACATTTGACTTTCTGATTACTTCGATTGTATGACTTTAGGGCTGTATGTCTTGTGATTTGACTGTTATGGCCTTGTGCCACACATGCTTTGACTTCGATGCATTGGTATGCATCTGTTTAGTTATTTGGTTTTGATGCACTTGACTATGACTAGATTTTGCTACATGATGCATCTGATATTTTGCATGTATTTTATATTTGCCTTATCATGTTTAGGATGTTGGCGTATGTGTGTTCACATGATTACTATCTGCCTGTGTGCCTCATTCTATATTGCTATGTTTATGCTTTTGATGTCATATTCATATGATGCATATGCTTGTTTTACCATGCCCTACTTTTGTCATATGTGCTCATATGTTTATCAAAAACCAATCATATTTTTGTTGTTTTGGGATACCCCTAGGGTTGAGGGAGAGTATGGTTAAACTTAATAGCCCCTCTAGACCCTTTTCGATGTTCGACAAAGGGGAGAGTGTGGTTGGTTAAGTTTAGGATGATTATGTTGTAGGGGTAGGATCCTGATTCCCCTATGATTCTGAATTGTGAAATTGATTGGGAATCCCTAAACTTAAAATCGGGTTGTCAAACAACAAAAAGGGGGAGATTGTTGATGCAGTCTGACCCTGATTGTTATTTTGGTGTTGACATCGATTTTAGTTTAGGTTGATGATAATGATTATGATTAAGTCCTGATCAAGGATTAGGCATGGTATGGAAAATCCTAGCTTGGAGGGCTAGGTGTTGGAAAATCCTAACCTGGAGGGTTAGGTGTGGAAAATCCTAGCTTGGAGGGCTAGGTGTTGGAAAGTCCTAATTCGGAAGGGTTGGGTGAAAAGTCCTAGCTTGGAGGGCTAGGTGAAAAGTCCTAACTTGGAGGGTTAGGTGAAAAGTCCCAACTTGGAGGGTTAGGTGAAAAAGTCCTGGCTTGGAGGGTCAGGTCCTAGCTTGGAAGGCAAGGTTTGGAAAAGTCCTAATTCGGAAGGGTTGGGTGAAAAGTCCTAGCTTGGAGGGTTAGGTGAAAAGTCCTAACTTGGAGGGTTAGGTGAAAATTCCCAACTTGGAGGGTTAGGTGAAAAAGTCCTAGCTTGGAGGGCTAGGTTGGATGAAATCCTAACTTGGAAGGCTAGGTTTGAGTCCCTAGATCGGTCTGGTGACCGATCAGGGAAGTTAGCAAGCTGCTCCTTCATGGATCGGTCCGGTGACCGATCCAGCAATGGCTGATCGGTATGGTGACCGATCAAGGAGCGCACAGTGAGGTTGGGAACCTACTGTGTGGCTCCTGATCGGTCTGATGACCGATCAGGGAGCAGGCAGCTTCCTCACTGCCTTGCTTCTGATCGGTCTGATGACTGATCAGGGAGCGAATAGTAAGTTGAGTTCCCCCGCTGATCAGCTCCTGAATGATCTGGTGACCGATCCATGACTTAGGATTTGATTTCCGCAGTTACTGTTCACTCAGACGTGGACCGATCAGGCATAAGCCTGATCGGACAGGGAGCTACCTAATTGGTCTGGTGACCGATCAGGCTTCACTCTGATCGGTCTGGTGACCAATCAGGCTTGTGTCACCGCGAGAGCTGGGAGTCCCAGCAAAGCGGTGGATCGGTCTGGTGACCGACCCACGAGCCCTGGAACGGTCCGGAGACCGATCACTTTAATTCAAATTGCACTGTCTGACGCTCTGATCGCGTCTGACCGTATCCGATTCTCTGCATTTGATCCCTGATACTTGATTTACTGAATGATATGCTGTGCTAATGCTCTGATTAAGCTACAGGTGACAGGGAAGGATTCAAACACTCAAGGAGAGTCAATGGAGGCCTTTCCTTTGAGCAGGTTTGTCCATTTTCCATCTCAGGTTGCAATGGACGCTGGCACTGGCTGGAGCTACTGACTGGGGCTAGTCTAAGGGAAGCTCAGGGAGTCCAGAAGAGCTCAGTGGTGGCTGGTGGTTGCAGGTGAGCAGCTGGAGGCTGCAGTGAGATGGTGTCACCTGGGTTCAGTGGAGAAACAAAAGGAGCGTATCGGAGAAGAGCAGAAGGGAGTGTTCGTTGAAGAACTTTGGTTGCCTTGGTTTTCTGCTGCGATTTTTTGCTGCGTGCTTGTGCTCTTGGCTGATCATCTTCTCTTGAGAAAGCTACTGTGATCTTTGAAGCAACCATCCCTTGCTTGAGTACTTGGAGGAACGAACAAGAGACTTTGAGTCCAACAGCGAGATGACACGAAGACAGGGGTTCTTGCGTGAGATCGTCGCTGGGTGGAGCTCGGAAGAAGCTTGTTGTGTTCTTGTCTGTGCTAAGTGCTAAGTATGATCTTTCTTGTATTTCATTGTACTTAAAACTATATCTTTGATTGAAACGCTGTGGAGAGGTTACTCTACCGAGAAGGAGGTTGCTTTCTATCCAGATCTTCCGGGGCTTGATTTGTCGACGATCAAGGGATCGCCCACCTTAAGGGCACGGTAAGGAGTAGGGGCAAGTTATCCCCGAACCTTGTAAATCCTCTTGTTAGCGTTCTTGTGTTTGCTCATAGTTTAGGGTTTATTTTTCTGCATATTTTGTTTTTGCTACTTCCACTGTGCTACTAAAAGTTTGAGTGCAGAAATTTGAAAAGCGCAAAGTCCAAGTGTTTGGCTATATTCACCCCCCCTCTCTAGCCATCCAAGTTCCAACACCGCGAGCCCTTGGGTGCAGGCGTTGACGAGTATCTCTGATGTTGCGCTAGGTACATCCTGCGCCACCCGGTTGAACCTCTGTATGTACTCCTTGAGCGGTTCCTTAGGCTTTTGCTTAAGGGTGAACAGGTTGAGCGTTGTCTTCTGTTAGCGCCGGCTACTCGCAAAGTGGTGGAGAAAGGCCATTTTGAACTCCGCGAAGGAGTTGATGGAACCTTGGGGCAGCCTCTGAAACCACCGTTGCGCGGCGCCAAACAAGGTGTTCAAAAACACCCGGCACTTTACTCCATCAGTATATTGGTGCAGAAGCGCCGCATTTTCGAACTTACAGATGTGATCTTCGGGATCTGTCTTCCCATCATACTCAGGGATCCCCGACCCATGAAACTACTTCGGCATGGGGTCTTCCACAATCTCCGACGAGAAAGGGGTGGATGGAGTCTTTTGAAAGATCTTGAGTCCATCCCTCCTTCTCGGTCCATCATCATGCCTATGAGCACTAGAGGCTACTGAGTGGGCTTTCTCCCCCTCTATAGGGGATTCCCTGCGGGGGCCATGGGCTGTGCCTTCATGTCGCTCCACAGGGGTCACAGACCTTCTGGAGGGCGAGGCGGAGATTCTGGGGATCTCCTCCCTCGCCGGACCCGCTAGTTGCAGGGCCGCCTGTTCGATTTGGTATTGCTCCAAGGCTTCCTTGATGGCGTTAGCTATCCGGCGGTCAAATTCCTCTCGCGTGAGGGTGAGGGGTTGTTCCTCCGGTCATGCCATCGGCGCTCTTTCAAGTGCTCTGTTGTTTCTCACAGACGACGCCAAATTTGTTCCAGAAGGAGTTGTCGACGATGGCCAGTCACTGAGGATCAACCGCTACATAGATTACTACGTTGCCGAAGAACGTGGGAATCCTGCGAGAGTAACACAGGCGTTAGGGGACGCGCTGGCAGGGGTCTGGCGGAGTCCACTCCGACGCTCAAGTTAGTAGGGTACCCGAATGATGATGCGAAAGAAAGACAATGCGAAAAGATGATAGATCATAACCCCCCTTACCGGAGGGGTTGAACTTCCTTTTATATCCCGGTCAGCAGACTGGTCGTGCCTCCTTTATTGCGACCACGTTTCCGACATTCAGGTCGCGTCCCCCGCTTTCGGTGATAAAGGGATATTCTTTGAAATGGTCTGTATTATTATCGCTCTTCCTTTAGTTGCGGTACACGGGGCTCCCGCGGTCGATAATTGCAGAGGCTCCACCTCCTAAGGCGGGCTCGGGAGTATTCGGATGCGCTATCTCCTGAAATACTCTCGGCCCTACCTCCTGGGGAAGGGCCTGTCCTTCCCGAGTGCGACCCTCGAAGAGGGACCCGGGGCCCGGGATGGGAGGTTATGCCGAGTCCACGGCTTCTTCATCCCCTTGCTGGGCCCCATCAATTAGGTTTATATTTTTATTATTTAATTTTCTTATACAGACTTATGGATTGTATTTGTAGGTGAAAGATACTTGGATTTTGCTTATATTATGATGATTGAAGATGATTGAGAGTAAATCAGTTGCGTTTTTATTTTACAAAGCTTTCTTAGTTCTAAATAACTCAATGTTTTGTTAGTATTTGGTAAGTGTTAGTGTTAATACTATGATTATGGGATTAGTTGTAATGATATGGTCAATGAATTATATTGGATATTTTGGATGTAAAACTTTAATATTTTTTATAGTAGGTGAATTGTGATGATAGATAAATTGTGATGTTGAATAAATTGTGATGATGTATAATTTTTTTATTATGTGATAAATATTTGATATTCTAAATAAATATCAACAACAATATATAATGTCTTTATAAAAAATTATAATTGATATTTAATAATGTTATTATACATTAGTTAAGATGATAATTTAAAATGTTCTTATAAATTATCAATAGTGACAGTTTATAATATCCATGAAATATTCTTTTCATGATATTTTTCGTTTGTCTATATATTATTATATTTAAGACATTTTTTTGTTAGAATAGATATTTTATAATGACATTACACTAAAATATATATTATAAGGATATTTCTACTAAAAATATATTATAAGGATATTTTTAGTATGTGTGTTATACAAAAAAAAAAAAAATAATTAACGAGGTTTTTTTAATTAATCTTAGTCGACTGGTCCGGTCACACGGAAGTTTCCCACCGGCCGCCAGTGTAAATCGGAAAGCGCTCGTAGTGGGCGGTCTAGAAGCCCAACGTCTCAGGGTTCGCATCCCATTTGGAAGAAAAATTCTTATAAATACATCATAGCTAGGGATTGAACCGTAAATGATTGAGATAGTAACTAATCACCCTACCGCTGTACAGTATATGTGTCATACTAGGTCATATTTCTGGTAAAGATATTGTCCTTTTAAATTTAAAAGGGGTATTCGTTTTACCGTGTTCCTGCTAAAAATGCAAGGGCAATTTCTAAATCGCCCCCACGAAATTTAGCCTGCTGCTAAAAATAACCTCTATTTTTTTAAAAAAAAAAATGAATTGATTTGAATTTTACTCGTTTAAATGCTATTAAACTTTTAATTTAAATTTAATTGATTATTTAAAAATTTTATATTTCTAAGATGGCTTGATTGGCGAGTTTGCTTAATATTATATTCATTTCGTAAACTTTTTTTTATTTATAAGTTTGATAAAAAATATTTGTTTATGAATATAATTCATCAACTTTGTTCATTAATATTCTTGCTGAATAAATCATAATCTCTATCCATAAACTTTAGCATACCAAATATATGTCTTATGTCTATTTAACTTAACAAGATATTTAAGTTCGTTCATTTAATTAATTTTTGTATATATTAAACAAACATAAATAAATTTTATCAGGTTAATTATTAAACTTATTTACAAACATTTGATTCATTTGATTGAGCCTCACTAGGTTAAAGTTTGTTCATTTTCTTATAAGTTTGTTCAATTTTATTTATTAAAAATATTATAGTTTTTAATCCCTTAAAATCTATATAAAATGTTAATCTAATTCACAAAAATTATGTACATTTTTATTTTTAGCATATGATATACTTAAATTTTATAAATTATCATATTTTTATATATTTAAATAAAAACTTTATTATTAGGATTTAAAATAAGTTTATTTATAATCGGTTCTCAAAATTTATTCACAAAGTTAATGAATTGAGTTCCCTGATGTTTAAATTTTTATTTTATATTTTTTTATTAAATAAACATAAATGAGTTCTTGAGCCTAATAAAGCCCCTACTTTTATTCTAATGAATTGGGTTATCCCAAATCAAGCCCACACTTGATTTTGCTGCTTATTGGGCTTCTTAGAAAGCGATCCATTCGGGCCCAATTTCAAATCCACTTATGAGTTCTAATGATTGCCCGATATGATTTCTTTTAACCTTACGATTTGTATTATCATTTCCATATAGGCACAAGCAAAGAAAACAAATTAATCGATTAAATTTATTGAATTCAAAAATTCGATCTAATTAATTTAAAAAATTTTATTTTTATTTTAAATTTTATAAATTGATTAAATCGAATTAGATGTAACTGATAAATTGATTATCCTTTATCAATCGATTATTATAAAAAATCGATACTTTGATAACTCACTGAATTAATTGATTTTATATTCATTAATTTTAATCAATTTTGACGACAAAATTTGATAAGTCTATGGGCAAAAAAAAAATAAGTTTATGATTTTGATTTGTACAGTCGATCAATTGGATTTTAAATAGATTACTCACCTCTATTTACATGCACTCGTATTTTAGGCTCTAGGTTAGAACGAACGCTATCGATAGTACCTTTGTTATGGGCAGGGATCCTCTAGTCCCAAAATTTTCGGTCTATTCCTGGTCCACACTAAAATTACGGGCGGATCGTGATTGCGATCCGGCCATAATTTATTCAGATCCCCTCTAGGGTTCACTGTGCCCCTCAGGTTATAGTTTGGGTTCGGGCGGGTGGCCTCCGGCCACCCGACAGCCTAAACCCTAAATCTAAAAATCCTAAACCCTAAATCCTAAATCCGGATTTAGGGTTTAGGCCGCCGGGATGGGGCAGGGATCCTCTGGTCCCAAAATTCCCGGTTCATTCCTAGTCCACACTAAAATTGCGGGGCGGCCGTAATTTATTTCGATCCCCTCTAGGGTTTATCGTGCCCCTCAGGTTATAGTTTGGGTTCGAGCGGATGGCCGGAGGCCACCCGGCGGCCTAAACCCTAGTTATTTATGATAGTTAATTGAATTTCCATGAACATCGATCCATTTTGCATATCTTCGAACTTCAATGTCAACGAGTGTTATTTATCCTAGTTAAATTTTAACTCTAAATCCATACTACTATTTTGAGTTTTGGAGTTGAGTTAAAGTCGATTTAGATTTAAGTGAAGTTCATCCGTATAGGCTCAAATCATACTCATTTTTGACTCATTTGATCAATTTTGAGCTAAACTAAATTTGAATTCATGTAGCCTTCGATTGGATTAATATTTTTTTTAAAAAAAAATTAGGCCTCTCAATGTATTTTATCTCCCATGATGGTTCTCTTCTCCTCTTGCAACACGAGAATGTTCTTGTAGAAGTTTTCTGAAGCATGAATTCTATATCGTATATGAATAAAAAAAACTCATACAATTCAAATAGAATTCATTGTGGAAAGAATAAATCCTAATTAAAACAGGAAGAAGACGTGAAGCAACGAAGCTTTATCTTTTGTAAGAGTTAAGGCGCGGTCTTAGCTCATCGCAATCGCACGGGATTGGACTATATATAACCCTTTATATAACTTTAGAATTTGAATTCGTTATCAGCCCATAGATAATGATAAAAAAACAGATTAATAATTTTAACAAACATAATTTCCACATCCGATATTACACACTCATACTTAATACATTAAACATAAAATCATATGTTACAAATTAACATATAAACCCACCGAATGGAGAAATAAAATCCAATACTTCACACCCTTCGTGCAAACCATTCGAGCCACCCATAGTTGCCGCCAACTATTCCCCTCTTATAGTAACTAACTCTCTCCCTCAGTACCTCTCTTAATCTCTCCTTTATCTTCTTCCACTTGTTCTATTTTTGTGTCGTTGCTGAGACGAGACATCATTGGAGAAAAAATTTACTACAACGTGCCATAGTTGAGATTTGAATTTAGATCTCTTAGTAAATCTATTAGATGACCTAACCATTACATCATTATCTATGACTAATCTCATGATATTTTTTTAATTGACACCAAATATCTAATTTTTCGAACAAATTAATTCTAAAAGTGACATGTCAGTGACATATCGGACCTCATAAAAATTTCATCAACTATCGGAGTAACTTAATTATGAAAATGGATGATATTGGTGATTAACTTATGAAAATAAATAATAGTAATTAAAAACAAACCTATATATGACAAACAAATAATGATAATTAATTGACTATAATCAAATATAAATATTGATCGGTATAATCCTAAAGCATGTTAATGTTTAGATTTTTTTTTACCCTTTTACAATAAAATTTTAGTTTTTTTATAATACCTTTTAAATCTATTAATTCTATAAGTGAATCTTATAAAAATTTCTGTTAATCAACAAGATACATTCAAAAAGACAAATAGCTCGTCGCACTTTCGTCAACGTTTTAAATCGTCCTCTATGGGATGAAATTAATTTTATAGGGCATCGTTAGAAATTCACGATGGGATGTATAGTGAACTGCAAAACTGCTTTACCGGTTATAATAAAGGTTTACATTAAAAAAAAAAATAATTAACGAGTTTTTTCCAATCTCGGATGATCAATTCGGTCCTACGAAAATTTTTCATCGGCCGCTAGAATAAATCGAAAAGCGCTCGCGATGGACGATCTAGAAGCCCAACGTCCCAGAGTTCGCGTTTCATTTGGAAGAAAAATTCTTACAAATATACTGTAGTTGAGGATCGAATCATAAATATCTGAGACAACGATTAATCACACTGCTACTACATCGTAGCACGGGGCATGATAAACGTTTACAGTTCGTTGACCTACAAGTTCAAGTACCGTTGCGATAGTTAAATTTCTTGTCATCTTTTTGTTCGAGCTATGAATTTTAGTTAGATTTTATATTTCACTAGTCTGATATTAACAAGACTTATTTTTAAGATGGCCAAATTAACTCAACCAGGGTACGACAAAGAGGTAACTGGGGGCGAGTAATCGCTTCAAAATTTAACCTATTGATTTGAATACATTAAAAAAAAAAATCTTTATCGACGGAATTCACTGATAAAATTCCGTCGGAATATATCTTTACCGACGGAACTACGATGAAAAAAATTATCAAAATATTAATTGTCAGAGAAAATTCTCGATAGAAATACTAGTTCGTAGGTAATTACCGACGGAAATAGTATTTTTCGTCGGAAAATATTGAAAAATATCGTCTAGGACTATGATACTGTTGGAGGAAATTACTCCTTTCGGAGAGTTTACAATAAATTAAAATTATAAAAAATAATTTCAACTTAACTGTTGAGTGACCCGAGCTACCTTTTATGCAGACTACAGTCTCCTGAGCTAAATTCCTTAGCAGAGTTTCCCGACTAGGATCTTCCGAGCTCCCGAGCAGTAGTCGGACGTGTCCCGACCAGGAAGTTGCTGAGATCTGCACAGCGCAGTTTCCTTGAAACAGATTTGTCCTCCTCCGATGGTGCCTCGAGGCTCTGATGGGCGTCTATCTCTCAGGATACAACAGCGGGACTACGGGCACAACGGAGCACTCGTTGCTCGTGGCGAACTGAGGAAGTACCCAAATGATATCAAGGGAGGTCAGGAAGGAGGTGGAAGATAATTTCTTCTCTGTATCTCTTTTGTTCTCGGCCATAGCCTCTTTATATAGGCTCAGACCCCCGCAGTAATCAATGACCGAATTAATGTCATTTACTGCCAATAACCGGCCAGATCCCAACGTCTGGGGGTTATATTTTGCATTAATCAATAGTTAATGCTTCAGTTATATTTGAGCAAAAAATTTGGCAAAACGTTAGTTCATCCGCTTGGACAAATTTTGCCCTGACCGGTCGGGCATTCGGCGCGCGCAAGTCGTGCACGCACATGAGTCCACTTAGTTCAGTACAAATTCGAGTCCTGGATTTGCACCCCCTGCGCACCCATGCGTACGTGAGAGAGAGCCTCTCCCCTAGCATTTGTTGACAACTATCATGTTTGTGAAACAATATAAATCAACAATTATGCCTTGAGACTTCCAATATGGAACTAAAACCCCATTCACAATGGAGTCTCTTTATTCTCCACCTCCTTTTCCATTCACTAGAAACTCCCAATGTGGGACTAAAGTCTCACTCACCAAGAAACTTCTTTCCTCCACACCTCCCTTTCTATTCACACCATATCCAACAGATACATCACCGACGGAATACAGATTCCATCGGTATTCCGTCGAGAATATTAAAAACAATAGAAAGAATATTGGTTAAAGTTTGATTCGGTCTGTTTACAATATATCAAACAATCATCCAAACAATACATAAACACAAATTACATCCACATTTCACACATTTCACAATATATACAAACAATACACATTTCACATATTCACATTTCACATTCAAATTTTATACAATACATACAAACAATACATATATTACAAACAATCTATAAAAACATACATAAACACAATCATCCAAACATTACATCTAAACTTTACAAACACAAATCATTTCAGTATCAAATTAAACTATAAATCACAGTAACATAAAAAAAACTAATTAAACTATCAATATAATCCTAATCCTATCACAATTATCACAACAAATTATAATAATATAAACAAATAGCAATATCTAAATCCAAATTACATACCATAATAGAAGATAGTAGAAAACATCCATAAATAAAATAGTAATAGAAAATCCTGCAAAAAAAAATAAAATATAATGTATTATGATAATGATGACTACAAAATAAGTATAACAATATATGTTATGACAATGATAACTACAATATTTATCTAAATTTTAAAATAATTATATATGTATAATAAATTTTAATACTTGAATATAAATTTAGTGAATATGATAAGAATGGCTACAAAATAAGGACTCCTGAAACCAAAAAATATAATGTTGGGACTTGATCGTATGGTTAGAGGGGGTGAATAGTCGTTCATCCACTTCAATCGCGGTTCTCTTTCTACACTTGTTAGCGCACAACGGAATACAAAATAAAACTAAAACTAACAAGAGCCACAAACTGCTAACACACGTCGATTTACGTGGTTCAGAGATGACGCTCCTACTCCGCGACTATCTGTAAGGTGGACGATCTCGATCCGTCAGTGGATGACTTTCCGAAAAACCTCCGGCTAGCTCGTGTTGCTCCTTGTGGGGGGAGAAATCTTGCCACAACCTTGCAACCACATCTGAGCACTTGTAAACTACTAATAAGCTGTACCCAAGCTTATTTCGTCAACATTTGCCCAGCCAAATCGAGCTCTCTTAAATAAAGATCATTGTTGATCCAACAGTTACCAGTTGACTGGTGGCAACACTAGTCGACTAGTCTACTCGAATTTGAATGTTACAGCCTAACATTTGAATTCCTGCCGACATCAATTAACTGGATAGGAGATCAGTCGATTGATCTCTCTGTGTCCAACATCAGTCGACTGCTCCCAACAGCAGTTAACTGCCCAAACCCTAAACCTAGGGTTTCCTTTCCCGAGTACAATCTCTCAACACTCGTCCTCGCCCGACCAACCTAGACCTAGCCTTCTAGTTCCTCCATCAGCCTTGCGTCCCTCGGATGCCTCTCCATCCTTCACGTCTTCTATTTTGGAGCTTCCTTCAGCCTCGGTCATTATTGTCGGGTCTTTTTCATTTGTCAAGATCACACTTGGACTTTTCTCCTTTGTTGTACTTGTATCCTGCATACTCACAATGCATATCAAATACAACAATAAGCCTAACTTAAACCTTTACTCAAACATCAAAATCCAAGGTACCTAGATTGTGACGGTGATCGAAGGTTGGCAAAGGGGGGTGAATAAATGAAAAAAATCTTTTGTTTTATCATTAAACAAAGATGTTAGTTAGATCAAACAGAAATAAATAACATAAATAATTGAGCAAACTGTAAAGAGGCAACCAGATTTTACTTGGTTTGCAACCGGGGAGGTTGCTAATCCAAGGCGGAATGTGACTCGATTCTCCTAAATAAAATTCCTTCGGGCAGAGAAGCTTCTTACACGTGGAAAGCTCAGAAAAGGAAAGAAACACTACACAGAATTCGTATGCTAATGCTTGAATTGAATGAATGAATTGAAACTGAACTCTAAGGGTTTATTTATAGCCCCGGTCAGACTTATTCGTTTGCTAACGTGGCACTTATAGAGCTCCTGAGTGCTTTTGGGCACTTGACACATGGCCTAATAGTTATCCAAAGAGAAACGTTCGCAAATGGCTAAAAACAACCTCTCGGGCGCCTGAATGTACAGGGGCGCCTGAGTGCTCGGGCGCCTAGTGCTTAGGCGCCAGAGAGCCTAGGTGCCGTATGCTTACAGTCGCCCAAGAGTGGGTTTGGTCAGCAATCGCTGACCACTCTCCAGTATGACTTCCAGTCTTCTTGGGTGATTTCTGGCCAACTGGAGTTAGGCTCACCTAAACTTAACTCCGGCCATTCGCCCCTCGACCGTCCTTCCTCCCGGTTTCTCTTCCCTCGGACGTCACACGCGTCCTTCTCGCTCCACCGATGTACTCTTCCGCAGAGCTCTATGCCCCTCAGATGCACCGAGCTCGTCAGCTCCCTTTCCGTGCCATCCTTCTCGACCGCTGCGTCTTTCGCTCGACTTCTGCACTCCTGAGTTCCTGTACACTTAGACATAGGGATTAAAAACACCAAGATCTAACTTGACTCAGTTGACCACATCAAAATCAACCTGGGGTACTTACAATCTCTCCTTTTTGATATGCATCAACCTGAGTTAAGTTAGGGTAAACAAACATAAATAAAATATGAATTAATATATAACAATTTAAGCACTTAATTTTTTTTTGAAAATTAGTGCCTACCCCTTAATTTAATATTCTCCCCCTTTAATCACATCAAAATAAACTTCAAAAGTTAAGGGAAAAATATAAGTAGTGTCCAGAAAATAATTTTGAAAAATATTTTTATTCAAACATTTATCAAAATTTTTAATAAAAGTTAGAATTTTCAAAGAATTATCTTTAAAAAATTGTCAAAGTTAAAATAATTTTTAACATTTTTGAAAATCAATTTTAAATTTTATGTTGACAATTTAGAAAAATAATTTTAAATTTTATTTCGACATCAAATACATTTGAAAATTTTCTCAAGGTTTAGAAGATAATAAAAAATCCAGAAAAATCAGATAAATTCTATTATTTGTAAAAAATTTTAAAAACATTTCTGTACATAGAAAATGCAAACTTTTATAAAAAAAATCTTAAACTAATTTTCCTACAAACAGTTATCCAAAAAAAAAATTAACAAGATAATGTATTGATTACCAAAATGAATTTAATCAAAAGAAAATCAACAGTTTAAGATACATTTAGGGATCCAATATAAATTTTTGCCAATAGGATTTATCAGAAACTTAGATTGAATATATGATTTGGGAACTTTTACAATTTGGCCCCTGTAAAATTTAAAATACCAATTGAGTTTTTCATAATATTTAATTTTTGAATTTTGTGAACATCTTGAACATAAATGGTTACTTTTCAAAGTTTCAATTTGAACCTTTAAATTTTCATTTTCAAATCTTATTTTATCATACATTTCTAAAGTAGATGCTAATTTCTTTTTCAAATCTATATTTTTTGTTTTTACTTTGCACAAGGATTTCGTAATTTTCTTAATTCTAAAATATAACTGATCAGGAGATAGAAGACATATCTCACTTACTATATCCCTTTTGAAGTCGGAAGCTCCCCCTTCATCGTTGCTTCTTTCCGAAGTCTCTCCCCCTTCTTCGAGGCTCATCTCGGGCAAACTTTCACTTTCTTCTGATAGGTAGTCGGTCGTTAGTGTCAGTCCGTTAACCTCCACAGTGCTAGACTCTTCTGAAGATGAGTTGGTGTCTATTGAGGAGTCGGATTGTACTTCCTTCGATTCTTCATGGAATTCCAGCATTTTATGCCAGAGGTCTTTAGCAGAATTGTATATTCCGATTCGTTCGATTTCCTCGGATGGTAGTAGACTTAGAAGATGAAACTCGACCTTACTGTTTGCCGTAAATTCATCGCGTTGCTTTTCGGTCCAGAGATGCTCTTCGAGTTAATTTCCGTTCTTATCTCTAGGTACTTTAAAATCAAATTTCATTGTTAGTAAAATATTAAAGTCCATTTTGAAAAATATCTCCATTTTGTGTTTCCAAAACGCGAACTCCCACTCGAACTTTGGCGGGTAGATAACCGGTCCAACCATTTTGTTGTTGCTTCAGTCGGCGGTTAGTCCTTCTGGAGCGTCCTAGCTCTGATACCAATTGACGATGATTGAAGGTCAACAAGAGGGGGGTGAATTGCCCCTGAAAATGAAAACTCAAATATTTTGTTCTATCTTTAAACAAAGATGTTAGTTAGTTCAAATAGAAATAAATAACATAAATAATTGAGCAAACTGTAAAGAAAGAGGCAATTGAATTTTACTTGGTTTGCAACCGGGGAGGTTGCTAATCCAAGGCAGAATGTTGCTCGATTTACCTGAATAAAACTCCTTCGGGTAGAGAAGCCTTTTACACATGGAAAGCTCAGAAAAGGAAAGAAACACTACACAGAATTCATTTGCTAATGCTCGAATTGAATGAATGAATTGAAACTGAGCTCTAGGGGGTCTATTTATAACCCCAATCAGATTTATTGGTTTGCTGATGTGGCACTTAGAGGGCGCCCGAGTGCTCTTGGGCACCTAACACGTGGCCTGATAATTATCTAAAGAGCAACATTCGCAAATGACTAAAAATAGTCTCTTGGGAGCCTGTATGCACAAGGGCACCCGAGTGGTCGGGCGCCTAGTGCTCAGGCGCCCGAGAGCCCAGGCGCCTATATGCTTACGGGTGACTAAGAGTGGGTTTGGTCAGCCTTCGCTAACAACTCTCTAGCGTGACTTCCGATCTTCTTAGGTGATTTTTGACCAACCGGAGTTAGGCTCACCAGAACCTGACTCCGACCTATCTCCCCTCGAGTGCCCTTCCTCCCGGCTTCTCGTCCCTTAGACGTCGCGCACGTCCTTCTCGCTCCATCGGTGTACTCGTTCGCAGAGCTTCGCGTCCCTCGGATGCACCGAGCCCGTTGACTCCCTTTCCATGCCATCCTTCTCGACCGCTACGTCTTCCGCTCTACTTCCTACGCTCCTAAGTTCTTGTACACTTAGACACAGGGATTAAAAATACCAGGACCTAACTTGACTCGGTTGATCACATCAAAATCAACCTGGGATACTTACAGATTGCTCCAACAATCTCCCCTTTTTTGATGTCTGGCAACCCATTTAAGTTAGGAAAATAACAACAAAACAAATGATCATACACAAATCATGGACCCTATCCTTAGGGTCCCCCTTTACCTAAACTTTCCCTTGAGTAGGTTTTCATTGCAAAGGTACTTCTTTTCCTTTGCCAACAAATGCTTCTCTTTCACCTAAGCTCCCCCTTGAGCTTTTATTTCTTGCAAAGGTGTGTTAGTTTCTCACTTAAACCCAACACCTCTCCCCCTTTGACACACATCAAATGGAGCTCCAAAAATATCCCAATTATTGGATTCTTTAACTTTTAATGACCATAAACATTGTGTATTAACCTCCCATAAGATTATACACAAGTTCAACATCATCA
Organism: Boesenbergia rotunda; assembly: GCA_024364735.1. Classification (NCBI taxonomy): domain Eukaryota; kingdom Viridiplantae; phylum Streptophyta; class Magnoliopsida; order Zingiberales; family Zingiberaceae; genus Boesenbergia; species Boesenbergia rotunda. Next base: position 21,689 of record JAGFNQ010007166.1, on the reverse strand, counting down.
AGACACATTTCGACTTTGCTGAAAATAATTTCAGCACTTATCAGTCGACTGAGATAGTTATCAGTAGATTGACCCCATCAAAATTCAATCTTACAGCATTATCAGTCGACTGGTGCCTTGCACCAGTCGACCGATACCTTGATATCAACCCATTTCTACATTTCTGACCCAATTTCAAAATACACCAAGAAATTTCACAAATCTCAAAAATTCCTAAATTTTATGGAGTGATTTGTGGTACTTATATCTACTAGAGAAAATATATTTAAAAATGTATATATCTCGGATCGCAAGATTGACATAAAACCCAAAACTAATTAAATGGTTCAATTAAACCTTGACCTAAAGTCTTAGTTTTGACTTCCTCTTGATGTATCTGCCCATACCAAACCATAATGCATCCCTAGCATTAGTTTAAATGACATCTATACATCAAAAACCAATTTTCATGCACTATGACTCCAATGCTATATTTTCATGTATGAAACTCAACCCCAATGTGCTAAAATCTAAGGATTGAGACTCAAATCCATCTTCAAATCCTTTGGCACACTCCATGATCTATCTAGACTTCCGAAAGAAATCCTCCTGAGATCCATTTACCGTGGGTCCCAATTTGACTCTTAAAGCTCCCCCTTAAGCTCTTAGCCTTAGCCACCTCCTTAGGGGACTCATTCAAGGTTACTAAGCTACATCGGTGTACCTTCGGTGACTCTTAGCTCACAACTTTAACCTTCTTAATCTTGGACATCTTGTCCTTGAGTACTCCTCCCTTAATAATGTCTTGTGCCCTCCTAGCATTCGACATTATTTTGGTTTGGAGGTACTTAATTTGATATTTTTGGATTTTTGACCACCCAAACACATGTCAAGACCCCTAGGTCCAATAATGAATCTATCTAGGATTTTCTCCATTTTCTCAAGTCTTATCTTCAAGACATGATTTTTCAATTCTAGGGCTCTAACCCTAGAGTCAACATGTCCACCTTGGACATTCCTAGACCTACCCATCTTCCTAGGCATATGTTGATGGATCGCTTGGCATGCTAGAGGGGGGGGGTGAATAGCACTTTTTCGATTGTTTCTCTACAAAGTCGTTAGCGCAGTGGAAACAATAATATGTAAAGAAAATATGAACAATGCTAACAACCAAACGTTTACTTGGTATCCATCCAGATGGGTGACTAATCCAAGGATTTACGCTGTACACCACTTCCACTATGAAAAATTCTCCTTCAGGTGGAGAAACCTTTATAGTGGTGATCTTCCTCTTTACAGAATGCAGAAGAATAAGAGAGAGGAAGTAGAGAACACTTTTCAGACGAGCAGCACTACGTTGTCGTACGAAACCGTACCGCCCACGTGCAAAAAGGTCCTCCTTTTATAGGAGAACAGGACAAACTCACAATCTTGTTGGATCGAGAGAACCGATAGATGGGGGTGAATATCGAAAATCATTTTTCGGAAAATTTAGAGCAAGTACGCAGCGGAAATCAAGAAAACACATAGACACAGTCAGTTTTACTTGGTTCGGAGCCTAGGGTGACTCCTACTCCAAGGCCCACGGTCGTTGACCATTTTCTGCGGGCAATTCTATATGTCGCAAAAATGGTTTACAAAAGATTTTACAGAATTTAGTACAGTAAACTAAAATAGCTCTTCGTTACCGACGTCCAGAGTAGATGGCATTTTCGGAGCGGGAGGACGTGTCGGGAGGTTTCCAGAGCAGAGCGCAGGAGCAGAAGAGTGTAGAAGCGTTGGAAAAAATTGTTGTCTGAAGCTTGGGGTCGAGGGCCCTTTATATAGGGCCTGGGGGCGCCCGGGACGTCGGGGGAGCCCCCCCACTTGTCGATTGATTCGGCTTGGTCTCGGTCAGCGTCTGATCCCTTCATCATCGGGATCCGCTTTGACCGAGGCGCCCGGAGCACTCGGGGCGCCCGGGTTGACCGGATCAAATCTTATCCCTCGGTTTCGCTGGGTTGAGTTTCGATGCTTGCGCTTGGGGGTGCCCGGAGCGCTGGGGGCGCCCGGGAGCATGGGGGCGCCCGGGAGTTGAACTGTCGAAGCCCATCTTGCTTTCTTGTGTTTTGTGTTCACCTTGGGGGCGCCCGGGACACTCCGGGCGCCCTGGTCAGTTGTTGCCTCATTCCTTTGAGGCTTTCTGAGCTGCAGACACACGTTCCTTCGGTCCTGCATCCAGAGTTAGTCCAAAACATAATAAAACAATAAAATATTAGATTATACAGCCTTAGCTGTCTTGGTTCTGACTTTGGGTCTCCAAAATGTCGAACCGACGCCTACTGTTCCCTCGACGGGGAACGCGTCCTCACCTACTCCTCTCGGGAGAATGTACCTGATGCCAACCTTTCCTCTGGTTGGACTTTTGCCTGACGGTCCTTTGCCAGGTCTTGGATACCGAGCTGTCCTTCGCCCGGTGCCTAGCATTCCTTCGCTAGGGCTTTTTACTCTGGCATTCCTTCGCCAGTGCCTAGCAGTCCTTCGCTAGGGCTTTTTACTCTGGCATTCCTTCGCCAGTGCCTAGCAGTCCTTCGTTAGGGCTTTTTACTCTGCACACTCAAGTGACATGTTAGATAACAAGTTAGACTTAACTTTTGAACCCTGTTGCCATTATCAAAACACAGGTTTGACTTTGGTGCATTCTGCACCAACAATCTCTCCCTTTTTGATTTATGGCAACCCTAGTTCAAAAAGTTAAGTTAAATAAAAAGCATAAAAATTTGTTCCCTCCCCCTGGAGGGAATCTCCCCCTAGATTTTTCAAAACGTCGTGGGGTTCTAAGTTTGAAAAATAACTTTACTTAGAATGATTTTGACTTTGAAAACTTAAGTTTAGATACTTTGGAAATCTTTTGATAACTTAAGTTTTAACAGTTCACAGAGGAATTTTTGAAAGCGTAAGTTTAGAGTACTTAAAAAAGTTTGAAGCCTTAAGTTTAAAGTACTCAAAAGTTTTGAAAACTTTAAGTAGGATTTGAAAAAACTTAAGTACTTAGTAAACTTTGAAACAATTTAAGTACTTGGTAAATTTAATTTAAAGTACTTATGGAAGGTTTGAAAAACTTAAGCTTAAAGTACTTATGGAAGTTTTGAAAAACTTAAGCTTAAAGTACTTAGGGATGTTTTGAAAAATTTAAGCTTAAAGTACTTAGGGATGTTTTGAAAAATTTAAGCTTAATGTACTTATGGAAGTTTTTGAAAAACTTAAGCTTTAAAGTACTTATAGAAGTTTTGGAAAAACTTAAGCTTTAATGTACTTATGAAAATACTTATAAAAACTTAGTACTTAATAAACTTAAGTACTTAGTAGAATTTTCTTAAAACAAAAACTTAAGTATTTCTAGAAAGGTTTTGAAAAGCTTTGAAAAGTAGCTAACTTTTTGAAAAATTTTGAGAGTTTGAAAAAAAATTATTAAATTAGAAAAATTTGAACTCTCTCCTTTCCTATCTCTCCCCCTTTGCCATATATCAAAACCAGATAGATATTGCAGAATTTAAATTGCATAAAAAGAAATGACTTTCATAAAGGAAAAATATTCGTATGATTTTGCTGTACTGAACCAAGACTTAGACCAAATCAGTTAATTTTCTCTTGTAGGGACATGTCTAACCCATTTAGCTACTTACTAACTGTTATAAGCAGTAGTTCTCGCTAGGGTTAGTCAAGTTAAGTGTTTCTGTTCAAGTTAGATTTTCTAAACTTGACACTTAACTGGATTGCTGTAAAAGTTGTATTTAGTGCCCCAATTACTGCAGATGCACTGACTTAAAGCATCTTGAATTAAGGCAAAGACCTAAGCATCTCAACCCTTTCTAGGTTATCAATCAAAGTACCCTAAAGTGCTTGTGAGATGCTGGCTTCTAAATCTATAGGTGCATGCAGTTCTAGGGTTAGGGCCTAAGCTAAGTCCATTTGCGAAAAAGCCCTAGTTTTGAAAGGGGATAGTTTTGAAAGAAAACTAAGTCGAAAAAAGATTTAAAACAAACTGATTTTGAAATTAAGTAAAACAGTTTTTCAAAATTCTATTTTTAGAAACTGATTTTTAAATAATGCAGTAAGAAAATCAACAGTAGAGTTAATTTATTCTACAGAGCACAATCCTAACTGCTGAATAAACAAGAAACCAGTACTCATAAGCTAGTCAACATAGAATAGTCAACATATTCATACAGTCAAACATAAGTCAACCCTACTGAGTAGGGGCAGTCAAATAGGTACTGGTACAATACTAAGCAAATCTAGGACGAGGGACCGGGATGATCAGATGGGCCAGGCTGCCATGAATCGAATCGTGCCATCATTTCAATGAATCGTGCATCAGCCACTTCTCGATCGGTTCTACGAGCGTCCATCTGCTCGATATGATAGGCCTCGACCTCCTCTCGGAGGCTCTGAACCTTTGTCTCTAAATGTGTCACCCTCTCATAGAGTGTCGGTGGAGCGGGCTCGTCTATGTGTGCTCGGGCTGCTGCAGCAATGTCTCCAACGTCGACGTCGACCTCCTCGTCTGAGTCGATTGGAGCCCCGGCCTGCTGTCGTCTCCAACTCAGAACCCCGGTGGCCGATACCTCTAGACCCACTAACGAGAAGTTCCTAAATCCTATTTCGTCAAAGTCAGTCATAGCGGTTATTTCACCCAAGGTAATGTCACGACCGTGGTGATGAAGGAGGGAAGTGATGATGCGGCAGAATGGTGTGCGCACTCGTCCCTGGGTCGTGACACTGGACGCATGCAGAATAGTATGATATATATGTAGTCCAATGTCTATATCAAGATGATGAACTAGGGCATATAGAAGGAAGGCATGAAAGGGTCGCATGGTCCCGAGATCTCTAGTGGAGAGTGGTAAGATACAGCGGACCAGGACTCTATACAAGGCATAGTCCTGTGCCTGAAGTTCAACGGCTTGGAAACGTCTATTTGCGGGGAGTTCTGCCCTATAGAAATAGGAGTGGATGGTGTCTAAGGTAATGTGTGAGTAGGGAGGATCAAATGGGGGATTCTTAGGTGGATAGCAGCAAAATGTGGACTGAGAGGGTCGTAGTCCTAGGAATCGGTTCAACAAAGTAGGGGTGATAGTCAGAGGTATCCCTTGGACAGTAGTGTGAAACATTAGATTATCTTGTCGAATTATGTTGTTGTAGAACTCTGCACATAAGGATTCATTAATGGTATGACAAGATTATCTAATTGATAGAAGTTGATAATATTCATGGCTACGGGGCATGATTGGGTAAAGAAGTGCCTATTAAGATAACTTATTTTAATAGGCTTGTAAATGGTTTGTGCAAACTTATTGCATAATTCTAGGGTAGGGAATCTAGGGTCAGGACTTGGTTCAGCACCGGGGTTGGCCGGGTTTGGTCGGCGTCTTCTAAGTTAAGAAAATTAAAAGAAGCATGAAGATATTGCATTAATTAAAAATAAATTTAAATGCAATAAAAATTATACCGGGCAGCTCGGGGAGGCATGGGAGGCATGGTTGAAGATGAGGGCTTGCAAGATCTCCTTGGAGGGAAAGAAGTGAAGAAGGAAGTTGATTTTTGGTGTGGGAAGAGAAGGGGGTTCGGGTGCCTTATATAGGCATGTCATCGGGGGTGCCCGGGAGCTTCCGGCGCCCTGGTTAGTGTTTACTGCGAAAGGCAGTATTTTTGACTGGTTGGGGCACCCGGGACAGCCCGGGCGCCCTCGTCAGGCTGCTATTGCAGCTTTTGCTGCATTGAGAGCGATGGGGGCGCCCGCGTGGTTCCGGGCGCCCCGGTCAAAGGCAGAGGCAGCTTTTATGTCTCGAGGGAAGGAAAAGGTATGTGAGGGGGCGCCCGTGTGGTCCCGGGCGCCCGGAGTAGTATAGGTAAAGACAAATTTTATGTCTTGTCATCATTTAACCATGGTTTAATCGGTTTGACCATGGTTTGAATTGATTTGACTGCTTTGACTGTGGTTTGACCGTGTTGACCATGATTTAACCATGTTGACCATGATTTAACCATGTTGACCATGATTTGACTGTGATCTTAAATACAGGATTAACTCATAATATAGACATCAAAGAATTTCCAATTGAGTCTTAATCCTGCTGTCTCACCCAATCTAGGGTTTTCAATCACGTTAGCCTTATAGGTCTTGTGAGACAGGTTTTGATAAGTAAAATTTTTGAAAATCATGATTTATTTTGAAAATCTTAATTAATTTTTGAAAACATTTTAATTTATTTTGAAAGGAGATGTTTGAATCTATACTTAACTGAAAATTGTGTTAGATTTGAATTTTACAAAAAGTAATTTGAATTTGAAATTCAAAAATTGGCTTCCAGGTCTTGGCGAGTCACTAGGCCTTCTTTGGCCGTAGCCTTATTGGATCATCAACCCTTTCCTTGACAAAGCCATTTAATGAAGTTTCATTTTTAAAATTAATCTTTGAAAAAGTTCTGGTCTAACTAGTTTGGATTTTGGATCGGTAGCTTCGGCTAGTTTCACCAGTCTAAAGAGACCAAGTGAACTTGATCTTATTAGAATTGGTTTCCCTAACGTACAATCATCTCACCTCCACCCAATACTATGTTTTCAAGTTTCAGTTAAGTTTGTTCTTTCCTTAAACTAATCTAAGTCTAAGCATGGTAAATTACAGAAATTTAAATAAATAATCAATCAGGCAAATTGCAAGAATTAAATTTTATTTAACAATAAAAATAGTTTTTAATTTGGCTCCCCCTGGACTATAGCCACGATAATGATTAGGCAAGATGTGAATCTTGTCCTTGGGGATCCAATACTAATTTGATCCAGTCGGTTTGTTTAGGCACAGTTTGGGTACCCATGCCTAAACTTTACCTCTGGACTGATTCAGTACAGCAAAGTAAGATCTTTGTCGGGATTTGGTTCTATAGCCAAGTCCGGATCGATTTAGAACGGACTTCTGTTTTCCAAGAATCATGTCAAGACCCTTGGAACCAGAAGTGAATCGTTCTAAGGCCGCTCTAAGATCCTTAACCTGAGTTTTCAGGGAGGAGTTCTCTTTCTCAAGTTTTTCAACTTGAGTAGGAGTTCCTTCTTGAACTTTCTCGGCTAAGGATTTAGAGTCAGCTCCCTCTTTCAGGAGTTTTACTTCCTGTCGGAGAGATTCGACTCGGAGTTTGGCTTTCGCCAAATCTCGAGAAAGATAAGAAATAAGTTCGTTCAATTGACTTTTATTGAAACCGCTTACCTTGATTTCGTCGTCTTCTGAAAAGGTTAGTCTACCGTAGTCCTTTTCTGACTCTTACTCGGTCTCGACTTCTTCTGAAGCGGTCAGCGCTAGTAGGTTTGACTGGGGTTCTTCTTCTTCTTCTTCTGATGAAGATTCGTCCCAGGTTGCTTGGAGTGCTTTCTTTCTTCTTGTCTTTTTGTTCTCCTTTAGGTTTGGACACTCCGTCTTGTAGTGGCCCTTCTTCTTGCACTCGTAGCAGGTTACGTTGGGCTTGTTTTTGTTATTCGCGGGTTCAGCTAGTTCGTCCTTTCTTCGGCTTGTCCTCCGTGTGTTGACTTGGTTTTTTAATTTTTTGTAGTAGCTTCGGGCCAGTCGGACCAGCTCAGATTGATCTCCTTCTTCGTCTTCTGCGTCTGAGTCTGAGTTAGACTCGGGTTCAGGTTGTAGCTTCTTCTTTGTTGATCTTCCAGTTTTTCCTGCAACGAAGGCAATACCTTTCTCGGCCATATTGCAGTTAGTCTGTTCATGAAGTTCTAACTCAGAAAACAATTCATCTAATTTAATTTTAGAGAGATCCCTTGAATCCTTGTATGCATCTACCATAGATGCCCACAAGGTATTTCTAGGAAAATCATTTAGGGCATACCTTATTAGGTCATGGTTTTCGACCTTGTGACCTATAGTGTGAAGATCGTTCATCGATTCTTGGATTCATGCGTGGAGTTGGGATGCTGTTTCGTTGTCGGCCATCTTGATGGTGTAGAGTTTGTTTAGGAGTAGGTCTCTCTTACTGATCCTGGTGTCTGATGTGCCTTCGTGCAGTTCGATCAACTTTGCCCACAGCTCCTTTGCACTGTTGAAGGGGCCCACTCGGTTCAGCTCTTCTTTTGTTAAACCGCATTGTAGGGTCTGCGTCACCTTTGCGTCGGCTTCTATTTTGCGCTTCAGAGTGTTGTCCCATTCTGAGTAGGTCTGCGGTACTCCTTCGGCGTTTTTGGGGATCTCCAGTCCGGACTGGATGATGATCCACATGTCCACCTGAGTTTTCAGGTGGACCTCCATTCGACTTTTCCAGTATGAAAAGTCTTCTCCACTGAAAAGTGGAGGTCTGGCGGTGCTAAATCCTTCTTGCATGGCCATTTAATCTGAAACAGAAAACTAACAACACAAAAATTTTTTTCCAAGACTAGGTCTTGGATTAGTAGTGCGGGATGAATAAAATGAATTAGCGAGGGGTGTTGCACCAACCTCAATTAACGAGAAAAAAAATTCGAACGAAATATTTAAAGAAAATTCGAACGAGAAAAAAATAAAATAAAAATCCAAAAAAAATTTCAAACTGGTGGTTGCACCAAGTTTGAACTTCCCCGCTCTGATACCATTTGTTGGATCGAGAGAACCGATAGAGGGGGGTGAATATCGGAAATCGTTTTTCAGAAAATTTAGAGCAAGTACGCAGCGGAAATCAAGAAAACACACAGACACAGTCAGTTTTACTTGGTTCGGAGCCTAGGGCGACTCCTACTCCAAGGCCCACGGTCGTTGACCGTTTTCTGCGGGCAATTCTATATGTCGCAAAAATGGTTTACAAAAGATTTTACAAAATTTAGTACAGTAAACTAAAATAGCTCTTCGTTACCGACGTCCAGAGTAGATGGTATTTTCGGAGCGGGAGGACATGTCGGGAGGTTTCCGGAGCAGAGCGCAGGAGCAGAAGAGCGTAGAAGCGTTGGAAAAAATTATTGTCTGAAGCTTGGGGTCGAGGGCCCTTTATATAGGGCCTGGGGGCGCCCGGGACGTCGGGGGTGCCCCCCACGTGTCGATTGATCCGGCTCGGTCTCGGTCAGCATTTGATCCCTTCATCTTTGGGATCCGCTTTGACCGGGGCGCCCGGAGCGCTCGGGGCGCCCGGGTTGACCGGGTCAAATCTTATCCCTCGGCTTCGCTGGGTTGAGTTTCGATGCTTGCGCTTGGGGGCGCCCGGAGCGCTGGGGGCGCCCGGGAGCACGGGGGCGCCCGGGAGTTGAACTGTCGAAGCCCATCTTGCTTTCTTGTGTTTTGTGTTCACCTTGGGGGCGCCCGGGACACTCTGGGCGCCCTGGTCAGCTGTTGCCTCATTCCTTTGAGGCTTTCTGAGCTGCAGACACACGTTCCTTCGGTCCTGCATCCAGGGTTAGTCCAAAACACAATAAAACAATAAAATATTAGATTATACAGCCTTAGCTGTCTTGGTTCTGACTTTGGGTCTCCAAAATGGAACCCTAGGTCGAACCGACGCCTACTGTTCCCTCGACGGGGAACGCGTCCTCACCTACTCCTCTCGGGAGAATGTACCTGATGCCAACCTTTCCTCTGGTTGGACTTTTGCCTGACGGTCCTTTGCCAGGTCTTGGATGCCGAGCTGTCCTTCCCCCGGTGCCTAGCATTCCTTCGCTAGGGCTTTTTACTCTGGCATTCCTTCGCCAGTGCCTAGCAGTCCTTCGCTAGGGCTTTTTACTCTGGCATTCCTTCGCCAGTGCCTAGCAGTCCTTCGCTAGGGCTTTTTACTCTGCACACTCAAGTGACATGTTAGATAACAAGTAAGGCTTAACTTTTGAACCCTGTTGCCATTATCAAAACACAGGTTTGACTATGGTGCATTCTGCACCAACAAGTCTATCCTGCCCTGCACCAGTCGACTGCCCCTGGGGCAGTCGACTAGCCCAGTCATTAATTGCTAGCCAACGGCTAGTTTTCTGGATATACCAGTCGATTGCCTCTAGGCCAGTCGACTGGTAGAAGACTGAAAACCTTCTGTGAGTTGTGGCAGTCGATTGCCCTCTAGCCAGTCGACTGCCCACTCACTCCCAGCCAGTCTTCACATAGTCCTTCTCGTATGCCTTCAGGTTCACTCCTTGGCTTGCCCCTTGAAGTCATCTTCCTTTGGCTCTCATCCCTTGGATGCGCACACAAGTCTCCCTTGGCTTGCCTCCATGACACCCTTCACGTGTGCCCTTGAAGCCCACTTCCCGGCTTGCCCTTGGAGTCCTCCTCCCTCGGCTCTCGTCCCTCGGATATGTCCACCATGTGTGATTCTCCAAGTCCTGCAAACTCAATCACACATATCAAATATAACATAACACTCTAACCTTGAACATATTGACACACACACATCAAAACCATGATCTTCCAATCATTTAAGGGTCAATTACCTCAACAATCTCCCCCTTTTCGATGTGTGGCAATATGTTTAAGTTTAGAGATAAATAACAACCAACCATAGCAATAGCAAAAGATAGCAATTAAAAAAGCATAAGACATAGTAACCCTAAGAGGTAACCTCCCCCTTAATCCATGTCTTCTTCCATTTTCAATTCTAATCATAATCCAAGTTAAGTTTTCACTTAACACTAAACAGCATTAAAAATGTAAGACATATCAAAACCTAAGAGGTATCCTCCCCCTTAATCCATGTCTCTTCTCCCATTTTTAATCATCCAAGATCTAAGTTAGACAAAATACCTTAAACCATCCATTTCAAGTTAAAATTCTAACTTAAACCACCCATTCTCCCCCTTTGACACCATCAAAATGATTGCCTCAAGCAACCCAACCCTATGACATCAAATGAGAGAAAGTTGGATTTCTGAAAATTCTCACAGAAGCTGAAACCAGTCGTGCCAGTCGACTGCCCATGGGGCAGTCGACTGATACTCTGTCGGTGCCAAATATCAACTTTTGTACCGAAATTCAGAAACCTCTAGAAAAATCCAAAAAATCTAAAAACTTGCAGACATGTTTGAAATGACATACGCTATCTTGGAAAAATATTAGTCCATATAAAATTTCAAACATGCATGACTTTTGACAAAAACTCAAAATCCTTGAAAACCTCTAATTTTTGTACCAAACTTACAATCTAATTTTGCAATTATAAAACTTTTAAAAGCATGACAAAGCATATAAAGCATAAAATGGTTTTCAAAGGTTTAAAATGTCCAACTATGATCTTTGGGCAATGTGTCCATTGATTAAACACTTGCCTTCCCCATAGTTGGTCTAGTTTTCATATGTTGATACTTCTAATGGTTCAACAATGTGTCACAAGCACAAGTGAGTCATATGTATCACCCTAATGGATCAAGCACCCTTTTTCAAATCTAATACCTCAAAGTTCATCCTATACTTCCACAAAACATATTCCAAGGTCTCTTCTTGAGGATGTAAACTTCGATTCGGGAAGAGGCTTGGTAAAGATGTCGGCTAGGTTCGACTTTGATTCAACATAGTGTAGTTCTATGTCTCCCCTTGCCACATGGTCTCTAATGAAGTGATGTTTCACTTCAATGTGTTTTGTCCTAGAGTGGTGAACCGGATTTTTGGTCAAGTTGATTGTACTTACATTATCACACAAGACTTTGACCTTGGTATAATGTAACTCATAATCTTCTAAGGTGTGCATGATCCAAAGGAGTTGGGAAGCACACCCACCCATTGCCACATATTCCGCCTCTGTTGTTGATAGGACAACGCATAATTGTTTCCTACTACTCCAACTAACTAAGGAAGACCCAAGGAATTGACACCCACCACTAGTACTCTTCCTATCTAGCTTACAACCCGCATAGTCTGAGTCGGTGTATCCAATAAGATCAACACTAGGGGTTCTTGGATACCAAAGTCCGACATTAAAGGTACCTTTGGCATACCTTAGGATCCTCTTAACTACAACTAAATGGGACTCTTTGGCATAAGATTGGTACCTTGTACACATACCTACCGCAAAAAGTATATCGGGTCTACTAGCGGTTAGATATAGTAAGCTACCAATCATGCTCTTATATTGTTTAGAGTCTACCATTTTCCCTTCAAGGTCACTATCCATTTTCACATTGGTTCCTATGGGTGTAGATGCTACCTTAGCATTTTCTAAGCTAAATTTCTTTAACATTTCCTTAGCATATTTGGTTTGAAAAACATGTGTTCCATCATTAGTTTGCTTAACTTGAAGGCCTAAAAAGAAGGTTAACTCTCCTACAAGACTCATCTCAAATTCATCCTCCATACACTTGATGAATTCTTGTATGAAGTCATTATTTGTTAACCCAAAAAAGATATCGTCTACATAGACTTGGGCAACAAATATCTCCTTGTCCTTAGATTTTAGGAACAATGTAGGGTCAATTATTTCTCTCCTAAACCCCTTAGACACTAGAAATGAAGAAAGTCTTTCATACCAAGCCCAGGGAGATTGTTTCAATCCATATAAGGATTTTCTTAATTTATAAACGTGTCTTGGATAATTAGGGTCCTCAAACCCGGGGGGTTGTTCTATGTAAACCTCTTCCTTAATGATCCCATTAAGGAATGCCGACTTCACATCCATTTGGTGAAGTGTGAAATCCATGTGAGCGGCATAGGCTAGTAGGATTCTAATAGATTCTAGTCTAGCTACGGGGGCATAAGTCTCATCATAGTCTAATCCCTCAACATGGTTAAACCCCCTATCTACCAATCTAGCTTTGTTCCTAGTGATTTTACCTTGGTCATCTAGCTTGTTCCTAAAGACCCATCTTGTGGTTACAATGGTGCGATCATTGGGCCTAGGAACCAACTCCCAAACTTCACTTCTCTTAAATTGATTTAGCTCTTCTTGCATGGCTAAGACCCAATCAACATCTCCTAATGCTTCATTAATGAACTTGGGTTCTAATTGAGAGATTAGAGCTATTTGACTAGTTTGATCCCTAAAATAAGGCCTAGTCCCTACTCCTTGAGTTACATCACCCACTATTTGGTCAATAGGGTGATCGTGGTGATGTCTCAAGGGCCTAAAAGTTGTGGGTTCATTTACTACTTCTTCCTCTTCCTCCAGGGTACTTCTTACTCCCCCTAGATCGTTGCCCTTCAAATGTAGGTCTTGGATTCTTTGGGCAAGGGGTTGGACATCTTCTATATCTTTATCAATTGAGGCTTTTCTAGAGTAGGTATTTGTTGTTTCATCAAACTTGACATTTGAAGACTCCTCAATCACTTTTGTCCTCTTGTTGTAAACTCTATAACCCCTACTAATGGATGAGTATCCAACTAGAATTCCTTCATCAGCTTTTGACTCAAACTTTCTTAGGTCATCTTTGGTATTTAGGATATACACTTTACATCCAAAGACCCTAAAGTAATGAACTTGTGGTACACTCCCATTCCATAATTCAAAGGGTGTTTTTCCGAGGAACCTATGTACCAACATCCGGTTTTGAATGTAACAAGCGGTGTTAACCGCTTCGGCCCAAAAGTAGCTAGGAAGGGAATATGCATTAAGCATAGTCCTAGCAGCTTCTTGTAGAGCTCGGGTTCTCCTCTCAACTACCCCATTTGTTGAGGAGTCCTTGGGCATGAAAATTCATGCTTGTATCCATTTTCGATACAAAATTGTGTGAAATTTAAATTTTGGAACTCCCCACCATGGTCACTTCTAATTTGATTAATTTTGAAATATTTTTCATTTTCTACCCTTTTACTAAATCCTATGAATAGTTCTAGGGTATCGTCCTTATGTTTCATGAAGAAGACCCAAGTAAACCTAGAAAAGTCATCTACAATAACTAGACAATATTTACTCCCTACAAGTGAGGGAGTACTATGACAATCAAATAGATCTATATGTAAGAGCTCTAATGGTAAAGTAGTAGTGGTTAGGGTTTTACCTTTGTGTGATGATTTTGATTGCTTACCCTCTTGGCATGCATCAAACAATTTGGTCTTCTCGTACTTGATCATTGGTAGCCCCTTCACCAACTCTTCCTTAGCCACTCTTGCAATGCTTCTCATGTTGACATGTCCAAGCCTCCGGTGCCACAACCACCCTTCTTCTTCTTTAGACATGAGACACTTAGCAACATTGTTAGTAGCATAAGTAAGATCAAGATAATATAAATTTGCCTCTCTAAACCCTTCTAATATGACATTATTTGATTTATTATGTTTAATTATGCACTTCCTAGCATAAAATTCAACTTTAAAACCCGCATCACATAACTGACTCACACTAAGTAAGTTAAACTTCATATATTTGATTAGGAGTACCTTATGTATAGAAATCGTGGGAGATACCTCAATGGTGCCCCTACCAATAATCCTCAATTTTTCACTATTTCCAAAGGAGACCATCCCTTCTCTTAAGTAGCTAATAGTAGTGAACTTGCTCACATCCCCGGTCATGTGTCTTGAGCATCCACTATCTACTATCCACATAGTTGAGGCCTCCTTCACCTTTACCTATACAACATGAAAAGCATACTCTTTTGGTACCCAAATCTTTGATCCATACGCATCATTTAAAAATCTTTTAGGTACGCATACCCTCTTTGTGTTTTCCTTAGCCCCTAGTCTCCTAGATGCACCAATCCTACCCGTGAGTGATACAAAGGTCACTTCCTTTGTCTTTGGCCTATATCCCAAGCTGGCCTTCTTATAAACGACCCTTTGACTGTTGATTATCATATCTAAGTTGCTAGATCTTACTTGGAATTTCCTAAGTGCCTTTGTAAGGTCATCTACCTTTTTCTTTAGTTCCCTATTTTCAGTTTCAAGACATTAAGCATGTGATGTAAGAGAACTAGCATGTAAGTCTTCCTTAAGTTTGGTAGATTCTACTCTAAGCATGACAATCTCATCTTTTAATTCCTTAATCTTACTTCTAGCCTTAGCCAAATCCATGTTAGTGCTAGAAATGATTTTAACTAATGTAGAGGAGGGTAAGTGGTATACCTCACTTATCGAAGCTTCTGACTCGGATGATGAAGAGGAGGAGTCGCTCTCATCACTGCTTGAACTTCTTTCATCATCTGATGAGTCTGAGTGATCCAGTGCCATAAGAGCAAAATGGGAAACTTGCTCTTCTTCTTCCTCTGAGGATGATGGATTATCCCAGGTTTCCTTGAGGTTGGTGGCACCCTTTGTTAGTGGTATGAGAGAAGTGTCCTAAGGCAATCGCCTTATGATTGTAAACATTTATTTTAATAAATAAAAATTCACTATTTGAGTATACATATTTGTGTATTTGATTGGGATCTTAAACTCATCTACTGAATGTCCGCAATACAATTCACAGCATAAGAGAATTTGTGATGGGATCACAACTAGTGATTATCTCTACATGTGCAATTGTGAAGTATTGAAAATATCCCTAGTCGATGAATTGATAAAAACGGACACTATCAATTCTGTTGAGACTAGCATGGTTATTCTCTAATCAGCTGATTCTCACTGGCTGGTGACATTGGGATGTCCGGAGATAAACATGGATGCTAGTTAAGGGAACTAGTTCATTGGAGTGACTGACTGTAAAACTTCACATGGTAGTCTATACATAGACAGGTCAGTGAAGTTCTTACCGCAGCTTAAGTGCGATGTTCCTTTGACTTGCGGTGTTCAAGTCATCTTGGTCATGGAGACTTATACTTTAACATCTTAAGCAAGCATCTCCAAGGAGGTGTGGACCCAGGATGGTTGGGTATAAGCCGAAGTGCCCGAAGATGTTTGAACAGCCTACAAAGGATTCACCACTCCTTGCGAGGAGATGTATACCCAGGCCTATCGTCGGATTGTTACTCAAAGCCTCTGGCCAGAGCATATCATGTTTAGAGTATGTGTCTCTTAAATACATGAGAGTAATTAGAAATCCAAAGGACGAGAAAGACACTACTTGGGCTAGGTGTGACGTAGTCAGCCTAGTGGGGACTGACACACACAGACCATGTCCTGAACCAAGTGGGTATAAGATGGTGAAGGGAATGGGGCACGATTCATTAGAGCTGCTGAAGGGTTTCAGAATAATTTCTGAGGTCAACCGTTGATCTTTCGATTAATTGGGGATCATGATGTACTACTAGGTGCCACTCATGATCGTTCTATAATTAATGAATTATAGACGGCCAACATAAATCGAAAGCCTATTTAGTCACACGCACTACGAGTAATCCGAGGGATTTAAAACGAGTTGAAAATTGGATTTTCCGATCAAGAGAAATAAGTCGAATCTGAATTTATCAGAGGCGCAACGGAAGCTTAAAATGGCTAAGTCTTTTGAAGGCTTATTGGGCGAATTAAATGAGTTTAATTCGCAAGGGAAGGGCTTGGAGTGGCCGGCCAAAGAGGGTGCCCACCCTCTTTGGTTTGGCCGGCCACCAAAAAGAGAGAAACCAATTTAATTGGTTTAAATTATAAAATAAATCAAGCGCGATTTGTTTTATAAAATTATGGATAAATAAATTTGTTTTCATGGAAATTAAAATAAACTTTAAATGGTTTATTTTTATTTTATAAAATCAATTATGAATTGATTTTCCATGATAAGAAAAATTTATATAATAAATTTATTCTTTTTATGGAAATTAAAATGAACCATGGATTGGTTTATTTTATTTTATAAAATCAATTATGAATTGATTTTTCCATGATAAAGAAAAATTTATATAATAAATTTATTCCTTTTATGGAGATTAAAATAAACTTTAAATGGTTTATTTTATAAAATCAATTATGAATTGATTTTTCCATGATGAGAAAATTTATATAATAAATTTTATGAAAATTTATTCCATAATTAAAAGAGAGATGTATTTGTTTTATTATAAAATTAGTTATAATAAAACTTGGCATAACGGAATAATTAATAAGAAAATTTATAAGATAAATTTCTTATGAAAATTTATTCCGTTAATTCCGTTAAAGGGGAGACATGGCAAGGGAGAGGCTACTATATAAAGGAACCAAGGCTAGGCTTGAATTCCTCAATTGAGTTATCAAGAGATTAGTAGCTCCCTCTCTCTCTCTAACTCTCTCTCTCTCTAGGGCCGCCCCCCTCTCTCTCTAGGGCCGGCTCTCTCTCCTCCCCTAGGGCCGGCGCACATCCCAAGGGTGGCCGAGAGCTTCATCCGCCAAGAAGGTGCCGAAGAAGAAGAAACGGATCGCGACTCCTTCTTTCCTTTCCCGGAATTTTGATTTCGTTACTTGGTGGTTAGTTTCCATTTTCTCTCTTGTTCTTCTAGTTGTGCCTTTGGAGAATCTAGTAGTTCTCATCGGCACAAAACTCGTGGCTTTGCGAAGTCATCCCGAAGAGAACTCGGCGTGGACGCGAATAGAGGCGGAGCTTCCAAGGGACGCTACGGTTGGATCTCGTCCCTTACTTCGAGTTACGCGAGGTACTTAGTAAATTAGTTTACTTTTTGCAAAATTTTAATTTATGATCATGTCCACACATCATAAGGTCGCATGCTAGATACGTGGTTAAAAATAATTTGAGAAATTATTTATGCTAATTCTTCCGCTGCACGTAAATATTTTAAAATTTACGAACCCGTATCCTTGTCAACATGCACCCGGTCCCAACAGTGGTATCAGAG
Source organism: Boesenbergia rotunda (assembly GCA_024364735.1). NCBI lineage: Eukaryota > Viridiplantae > Streptophyta > Magnoliopsida > Zingiberales > Zingiberaceae > Boesenbergia > Boesenbergia rotunda. The sequence continues at coordinate 4,103 of JAGFNQ010007166.1, read as the reverse complement.
CCGGTTAGTGTTCGACATAATCATATAATTGTTTTGCGGAAAACTTTGTCATGATCTCAATTTTGGAAAAATTTTCAATTATGGAAACTTTCAAATTATAATAAATTTTAGATTTAGGAATTTCTAAGTTTGGAAATCCTCATGAAATTTCGCAAACTTTTGAAATTTTCTAGTTTCTGAAATTTTATAATAATTGTGAAAACTTCCCATCTTTGGAAACTTTCCAATTTTGGAAATTTTCTATTTTAGAAATTTTCCAATTTTGGAAATATGTAAGTTTTCTTTGTACCAGAAACTTACAATTATTCTGAAAACCTATTATGAAATCTCGCAATTTTGGGCACTTTCTTTCAAGAAAGTCTAGACAAATTTATGGACAATTAATTGACAATTAAATTTGAATTGGTTTTTAAATTGACAACAAAATTCTTTATTTTGGATTGAGCCTCGGGGAGCCGTCCAATTTAAAGTTAGTTGTTGTAATTTAATTTCCCAATTTTAAATGAGATTGTCATGTTTAATTTGGTTACGCTTCCGAAGCGGACCAAATTGGATTTACGACAAATTACTTTTCTTTGGGTATCTGAGCCTCGGGGAGCCACCCTTAGAAAACGATTTGTTGTAATTAATTAAATCCATGAATAAAATATGATTTAAGAGGTGATGCTCTTACATATTGTTGTCTCCAAAATTAATTAGGAAAATGGTTTCCTATAGAGTTTTCTTAAATGAGATTTTCATGAAAATAATATGTGGTTGAATTAAGGACTCATGTCTCTTAATTTAATAAGATTTGATTTAGAGAAATCAAAGTCTTAAACATATTATTTCCGAAATTGATTATGACAATTTAGGAAATTGTTTCCCAAAACAATTCCTTTAATAAAGTATGAAATTAGAATTAGGAAATCCGGTTCCTAATTCAATTAATGAGACTTGATAAATTAAGTCACATACATACTTTATTAAGGAAATCGTTAGTCATGACATAATGTCATGAATGTGCTTAGAAAAGAAAGGATGAGACCCAAAACCCCTTACAAAATATTAAGGCCAACACCTTCCATTAATATGGTTAGAATCGGAGTTTTGTTTCTCGTTTGGGTTGATGGACACATCCATGCCCGGCTTGAACCTCAACATGTTCAAACCATGGAATTAGTTTATGAATAATATAGTTGGAGTCAGAGGTCAATCCTTAGTTTTGGTTGTTGGACACATCCAAGCCTGACTAAACGGTTGAATGAGCTCCAACCATATTAAAACTATTTCTTGATTAATGGGTCAGCCTTAAGCTTGGAGCATCGATTTGTTGTGCCACAGCCAAGGTCGATGTAAAGAGAGGTGCAGTTGGGTGCTATGTATAATGTTGCATACTTGTTAATGAGTTAACAACCCAATGATTTATGCAAACATTCAATTAGTTGATAGCATAAAGTGATAGTTACATATATGTGATATGTAATCGGTATAATTACCTACCTTCATAGCTAAGAAAACTTGATGGCCACAGCCATGGTGTTCTTATCTATGGTTGGATATCAACCTATTTGGAGATGTTCCTACGATCTCCCGAATTGATAAAAAGGGTTATTCAATTGAAAAATAAATAGGATTTTATTATGTATGTTGATACATTCTTTAATCATTCTTCTCACATAAGCTCAATTTGTATTTCTAGGATAATCACTCGATCATGTCTTCTCTGAATTTGCGTTCCATTTGGACACCAATAAACTGACTGGGCCAAACTTCATGGACTGGCTTCGAAACCTGAGGATAGTCCTCAAGGCAGAGAAGCTTGCTTATGTCCTTGAAGATCAACTTCCCAACCGTCCTCCTGAAAATGCAACTCCAGACCAGTTTCCTGAGTTGCTCAACCTGCTGAAGACTGTAGAGCCTTCTGTGAAGCAGGATCAAAAGACGGTACTGTTAGTTGGTTCCTCGAAGAAAGGTTCTAAGAGGAAGGCCAAAGAACAGAATAAGGGAAAGAAGAAAAAGGCCAAAAAGACTGAAAATACCCTAAAAGGCACTTGCCATCACTATGGCAAGGAGGGTCACTGGCGAAGAAACTGCAAGGTTTATCTTGAGTCCTTGAAAGAGAAGGCATCCGATGCCCCATCCTCTTCAAGTATCTTCGTTATTGAATGTCACTCTATTTCCTCAAACACCTGGGTACTTGATACTGGGTGTAGCTCACATATATGTAATGACATACAGGGGCTAAGGAATAGAAGAAGACTCGTCAAGGGAGAAGCGAATTTGCGAGTTGGAAACGGAGCAAAGATTGCTGCTGTTGCCATCGGAACATATTTGCTAAAGCTCCCTACAGGACGTGTCTTAGAATTGGATAATTGTTATTTTGTTCCTTCGTTAATAAAGAACATTGTATCTATTTCATGTTTGAATGAAAAGGGTTATCATTTAACTTTTAGTAACAATTGTTGTTACATAACTTTAAATGACGTTCTTTATGGGAATGGAACTTTGTGCAATGGTATCTACACGTTAGATTTATCCGGTGACGTTTTCAATATCGAAGTTAGCAACAAACGTGCTAGAATAGATAATCGAATAGACTCCTACACGTGGCATTGTCGTCTTGGCCATGTAAGTAAGAAACGCATGACCAAATTACACCGATGTGGAATTTTGGAATCATTTGAACCCGATTCATTTGATACATGCGAATCATGCTTAAAAGGCAAGATGACCAAATTACCCTTTTCCGGAAAAGGTAATCCAGTGGGAGAATTGCTTGGTCTAATACATACTGATGTATGTGGACCAATGTCAACTCTTGCACAAGGAGGCTATAGCTACTTCATCACCTTTATCGATGATCACTCACGATTCGGGTATGTGTTCTTGATGAAACACAAATCTGAAGCCTTTGAGAAATTCAAAGAGTTCAGAAATGAAGTAGAGAAACAGCTTGGCAAAAGTATTAAGATACTTCGATCCGATCGGGGTGGTGAATACTTAAGTCAAGAGTTTCAAGATTATCTAAGGGACAATGGGATATTGTCCCAATGGACTCCGCCGTATACACCACAGCATAATGGTGTATCTGAGAGGCGCAACCGAACCTTGATGGACATGGTTAGGTCAATGATGAATCATGCAACTCTTCCAAAATCCTTTTGGGGCTATGCACTTAAGACAGCTGTTTACTTGCTAAACAGAGTCCCGACCAAGGTAGTCTCTACTACTCCATATGAGACATGGAATAGTAAGAAACCTCACTTAACTCACCTTAAGATATGGGGTTGTCCTGCTTATGTGAAGCGGACTGTATCAGACAAATTGGATGCTAAGTCTGATAAATGTCTATTTATTGGATACCCTAAGGAAACGAAGGTTACCAATTCTATCATCCCTTGGAACAAAAGGTGTTTGTTTCAAGGCATGCTGTATTTCTGGAAAAAGATTTCTTTTACAAGAAAACAGTGGGAGTGGCATTGAACTTGATGAAGTTCAAGAAACTCCAATAGACATTACAGAGACACCTAGTCTAGACCCACAACCAATAACTCATAATGATAGCTATCAGTTGAACCTAAAACTACACCACCTCTTCGTAGTCTGATAGGACACGCAATATTCCAGAGAGATACGGATTTCTCATAAGTGAATCGAACGACGTGTTACTCATAAGCGATGAGAACCTATCAGTTATGAAGATGTTCTGAAAAATTCAGAAAGGGACAAATGCTTGAAGCCATGAAGTCGGAAATGGATTCCATTACGAAAATCAGTATGGGACTTGGTTAACCCACCTGAAGGGATTAAACCCATAGGGTGCAAGTGGGTTTTCAAGAAAAAACCGACATGGAAGGTAATGTTGTTACCTTTAAGCTAGATTAGTGGCAAAAGGATATCGTCAGAAACAAGGAATTGATTATGACGAAACCTATTCGCCAGTAGCTATGCTTAAATCCATTCGGATGCTCCAGCCATAGCAGCTCATTATGATTATGAGATATGGCAAATGGATGTGAAAACAGCTTTCCTTAATGGAAACCTGCTTGAGGATGTATACATGATACAACCTGAAGGTTTCACATCGGTTGATAAAACCAAAGTATGCAAGCTTCGACGAT